>BQNB010006883.1:0-95715 GCA_026074375.1 Tanacetum coccineum
GAGGCAACAAAAATTTCAAACCGGTTTCGGTAAAGCCAAAAACTCGTTATCAACCTAAACCTAAACAATCGACTGAAGGGGCCAGTAACCCTTCAAATACTACTCATTTTTTTGATACGAATAATGCTTCGATATCTAGTTACAATAAAGAGTCACCAAGAAATTAAGGTAATGAATTGTTTCTCTTAGTAACTCTTTTGAAGCTTTAAATGTTGAAAGTTCAATTACTGAGGAAGTAGCAACGGGTAATAAGGCTACTACTTCTGGTACGCAAGAGGTGGGGCAAAGTTCTACCACTCTATTTGAAAGGATTAATGTTTTTAAAAAACAAGACATAGAGGGTAAACTTGTGCTTGTGGATGACGATGGGAAACCTGTTAAGAAGTTTAAGTATCCGGGTAATACGGGAAGCGAGGATGAAGTTAAACCAGTTGATAACAAAACCACGTTTTCTGGCATCAACACCAATGGGGGTTGTTGGGATTTATTGATTTGATGATACAAAAGAATGAAACAAAAGGGTCTAGTTTGACATTATGAAATTCTAGAAGATGGAGGATTCTAGAAGACTTGCTTAAAAAGATAAAGATCAAGATTAGGAAAGATTTAGTTTCCTAATACAATTAGATTTCCTTTGTAAGTCTAGATGGACTCTATATATAAAGAGATCCCTAAACATTGTTTATGTGTGTGTTATAAGATGTTTTAATCATGTTTTAGGAAAACACCAACGATCTCACCACTTGAGATCGTTTTAGCCCTAAGGTCAAGGTGTCTTTGATCCCTATTACAGTTAGGTAACACGTTCTATCATGATCAAATAGAATTGGGGCTTATGTGAATGTAAACCTCGTTAATAACATTGTCTTTGTTTAAATTCCGTTGCGCAACAACAACCTTTGTTATTTTTATATATTATAGATCCTATATGAGTTCTAAACGATCTTCACAATTGGTATCAGAGTTTGTGATAACAATCATATATAGAAAAATATACAAAGTCATAGAGTTCATAGCTTCAAGGTTTTGTAACCCTAATACTTTGAGAGTATTCGTATTATTTTCTTAATAATATTGGAGCTTTTATGTTTTGTTAAATTCATTGTGTTTTACTGTTCTATTGAAAATTCTTCTTATTAAAGATTAGATTCCGCATAATCTTTAATATATTCACATAAAGTTTCTACTATAGTTGTGTTAGATTTATCTAATATAACTAAACCTTAAACAAGCTTAAGGAAATCGATCTATAGAAGTGTTGAAGTGTGCCCAACAAGTGGTATCAGAGCTTGTTGCTTTAAGAAACTTTACTAGAAGATATGGATCAAGATTCTGTACACATAGTGGCTGCATCCAAAGTTCCCATGCTCAAACAGGGTGAGTTTGAGTTATAGAGGATGAGGATTGAACAATACATTCAGATGATAGACTATGCACTCTGGGAAGTCATAGAGAATGGTGCAACCTTGCTAAAAACACAAGTTGTGGAAGGTGTTACAACAGTGATGCCTATTACATCTGCTGAAAATAAGGCTTAGAGAAGATTAGAAGTGAAGGCTAGAAGTACTTTAATGATGGGCATTCACAATGAACGTCAGTTGAAGTTTAACTTAATAAAGGATGCTAAGCTGTTGCTGGAAGCTATTGAAAAGAGATTTGGTGGGAATGAAGCTACTAAAAAGACTCAAATGAATCTCTTAAAGCAGCAATATAAAAACTTTACTGCTCCAAGCTCATAGATACTTGATCAAACTTTTGATAGGCTTTAAAAGCTTGTGAGTCAGTTGGAGCTTTTGGGTGAAAAGCTTTCACAAGAAGATGTTAATAAAAAGTTATTAAGAAGTTTGTCACCTGAGTGGAACACACATGCTGTTGTGTGGAGGAATAAAGCTGATTTGGATACAATGAGCATAGATGATCTTTACAACAACCTCAAGGTGTATGAACCAAAATTTAAAAGGATCTCTAGCACTAGTTCAAGCACACAGAACATGGCTTTTGTGTCCCCTTCAAATAACGACACTAACAGCACTAATGAAGCACTTGATACCGCTCATGGAGTTACTACTGCTAGCACTCAAGTTAATACTACTTACTCTACAAATATTGATAACTTGAGTGATGCTGTTATTTGTTCATTATTTTCTAGTCAACCAAATAGTCCTCAACTTGCACATGAGGACTTGTAATAAATCCATTCTGATGATATAGAAGAGATGGATTTGAGATGGAAAATGGCCATGTTGACAATGAGGGCTAGAAGGTTTTTGAAGAATACATGAAGGAAGCTTATTGTTAATGGCAATGAGACTATTGGTTTTGATAAGTCCAAAGTGGAGTGCTATAACTGCCACAAGAGGGGACATTTTGCAAGGGAGTGTGGAGCTCCAAGAAATCAAGACAACAAGAAGGAAAGCTCAAGAAAGAGTGTGCCTGTAGAAACATCTACTTCCACAGCTTTGGTGTCATGTGATGGTCTTGGTGGATATGACTGGAGTGATCAGGAAGAGGAAGGGCCTAATTATGCACTCATGGCTTACTCATCTTCAAATTCTAACTCAGAGGTATCCAATGATTCAAATTGTTTAAAATCTTGTATGGAAACTGTTGAATTACTTAAATCTTTAAATGATCAACTATTAAGAGATTTAGAAAAATCTAGTTTAATGGTTTTAGGTTATAAAATAGGTTTAGATTCAGTGGAAGAAAAACTTGAATTTTATAAAAAGAATAAGTCTGTTTATGTAGAAAACATTAATGACTTAAAATGGGATATTCAAGTAGGAGAAATAACTATTAGAGAGCTTAGGAAGAAGCTTGAAAAAATTCAAAAAGAAAAAGATAGCATTCAATTTAATGTAGATAAATTTAAAAATGCATTTAAAAGTTTAGACAAGCTCATAGAATGTCAGATAGTTGACAATTGCAAGAAAGGTTTGGGCTATGAAAAATATAATGTAGTTCCACCTCCCTACACAGGAAATTTCATGCCTCTAACACCTGATTTATCTTTTACTGGTTTAGATGAGTTTGTTAATAAGCCTGTAGTTGAAAATAGAAAGTCCGATGAAGAAGTGTTTGAGATAGATATGAAGAATATTGATGCCCCAATTATTAAAGAATGGGTGTCAGATAGTGAGGAAGAAAATGTGTCTCAGCCTAAAACAAGAAAACAGTTAAGCCTAGTATTGCTAAGATAGAGTTTGTCAAATCTAAGCAACAAGAGAAAACTGTTAGGAAAACTATTAAACAAGCTGAGAAACAAAGGCAACACAATCACAGACCAAGAGGCAATCAAATAAATTGGAACAATATGATGTCTCAAAGATTAGGAAGCAATTTTAAGATGTTTAATAAGGCCTGCTATGTGTGTGGAAGCTTTGATCATTTGCAAGTTGATTGCAATTACCATCAAAAACAGTTTCAAAATAAAAGGATGGTAAAACCTATTTGGAACAATGCTCAAAGGGTGAATCATCAAAATTTTGCTAAAAAGACTCACCCCTGTGCTAAAAAACATGGTTTCAAGATCAGTACTAATGAAGTCTGGCTTAGTATCAATTAATACTGCTAGACAAAATATTTTAAAACAGCAGTATCAGTTAATACTGCTAGACAAGTTAATAATGCTCATTCAAAAATAACAGTGAATGCTGCTAGACCAATGTCATATATTTCTAAAACAGCACAATCAACTGTTAAGAGACCCATTAATAATAACACAACATTTAAAAATAATAATATTAATCAAAGGGTTAATACTGTTAGGGGTAAAAATGTTAATACTGCTAGGCCAAAAACAGTAGTTAAGTTCAGGGAATTAATGTTAATGATGTTAAGGCCTCAGCTTTTGGGTTTGGAAACTAAAGACTAAAGTTTTAGACCATGTATCTAAACACAACAGTGCATCAACCATCCTAAAAAGGTTTGATTATATTGATGCACAAGGAATATCCAAGTCAGTGATGGCTTGGGTCCCTAAAAGAAACTGATTTTCTTATCTAATGTGCAGGGCAATCCACAAATGGATTTACAGGATAAACGAGTGATTGATAGTGGATGCTCAAGGCACATGACAGGGAACATGTCCTATCTTACAGACTATGAAGAGATAGATGGAGGATATGTTGCTTTTGGAGGGAACCCCAAAGGAGGGAAAATCACAGAAAAGGTACCATTAAAACTGGTAATCTAGATTTTGAAAATGTGTATTTTGTGAGAGAGTTAAAGTTTAATCTCTTTAGTGTCTCACAAATGTGTGATAAAAAAATAGTGTTCTTTTTAATGACACTGAATGTATTGTGTTATCTCCAAACTTTAAGTTAATTGATGAAAGTCAAGTTTTACTTCGAGTTCCTAGAAAGAACAATATATATAGTGTTGATTTAAAGAACATAGTTCCTAAAAGAGGTTTAACTTGCCTTTTTGCAAAAGCACATCTGATGAATCTAAGCTTTGGCATAGAAGGCTAGGTCACTTCAATTTTAAAACCATGAATAAATTGGTTAAGGGAAATCTTGTAAGAGGTTTACCTTCTAAACTTTTTGAAAATGATGAAACCTGTGTTGCTTGTCAAAAGGGAAAGCATCACAGAGCCTCTTGTAAGACCAAAACAGAGAACTCAATCAATCTTGCTTTACACTTATTGCATATGGACTTGTTTGGTCCAACATTTGTAAAAAGCCTTATGAAGAAAATGTATTGCCTAGTTGTCATAGATGATTATAGTAGGTTTACATGGGTTTTCTTTCTAGCTACTAAGGATGAGACTAGTGGCATTCATAAGTCCTTTATAACTGGGATAAAAAATCTAGTAGATCACAAGGTAAGGTGATTAGATGTTATAATGGAACTGAGTTCAAGAACAGAGAAATGAATTAGTTTTGTGAAATGAAGGGTATTCTAAGACAATTTAGTGTAGCTAGAACTCCTCAACAAAATGGAGTTGCTGAAGGAGGAATAGGACACTAATTGAGGCTGCTAGGACTATGCTAGCTGATTCTAAGTTGCCAACTACTTTTTGGGCAGAAGCAATTAATACTGCTTGCAGTGTATAGAAAAGAGTGTTAGTAGTTAAGCCTCATAACAAGACCCCATATGAACTTTTTCATGATAGAACACCAACTTCAAGTTTTATGAGATCATTTGGGTGTCCTGTTACCATTCTCAATACCATAGATCACTTAGGAAAATTTGATGGTAAAGCTGATAAAGGTTTCTTTGTTAGATACTCTTTGAATAATAAAGCCTTTAGAGTATTCAATAGTAAAACAAGGATAGTGGAAGAAAACTTGCATATTAGGTTCAGTGAAAGTACATCTGATGTTGCAAGAAGTGGACCAGATTATCTATTTGATATTGATGCACTAACAAGAACAATGAATTATGAGCCAATTGTTGCAGATACACAGTCTAATGGTTTTGCAGGTACAAAAGCAAGTGATAATGCAGGTCAAGCTAGAAAGGAGACATAATCTGTCAAAGATTATATTTTGCTACCATTATAGACTACTGATCCACCATTTTCCTAAGATCTAAAGATTTCTCATGATGATGGATCCAAACCTTCAAGTGATGATGGAAAGAAGGTTGATGAAGATCCAAGAAAAGATAGTGAATATAAAAATCAAGAGAAGGATGATAATGTTAACAACACTAACAACATTAATGCTGCTAGCACAAATGAGGTTAATGATGTTGGTGCAAAAACAAGCATTGAACTTCCATTTGATCCAAATATGTCTTCTTTGGAAGATATTAGCATATTTGGCTTCATAAGAGATGATGAAGATTATGGTGTAGAGGCTGACATGAACAACTTGAATACAACAATCTAAGTCAGTCCTAATCTAACTACAAGAATTCATAAAGATCATCCTCTTGATCAAGTGATTGGAGATTTGCAATCAGCTACACAAACAAGAAGAATGTCAAAGAATTTAGAGGAACATAGGTTTGTTAGTACTATTCAACAAAGAACAAACCATAAAGACTTTTAAAACTGCTTGTTTGCTTGCTTTTTATCACAAGAAGAACCCAAAAAGGTAATTCATACATTAAAGGATCCAACCTGGATAAAGGCTATGCAGGAAGAGCTTCTATAATTCAAGCTACAAGAAGTTTGAACTTTAGTAGATTTACCAAATGGAAAAAGGGCTATCGGCACTAAATGGGTCTTCAAGAATAAAAAGGATGAAAGAGGAATTGTGATAAGAAACAAAGCAATATTGGTTGCTCAAGGGTACACACAAGAAGAAGGGATTGACTATGATGAAATCTTTGCCCCTGTTGCAAGAATTGAAGCAACCAGGCTATTTTTGGCTTATGCTTCATTTAAAGATTTTGTGGTGTATCAAACGGATGTAAAAAGTGATTTTCTCTATGAAAAGATTGAAGAAGAGGTGTATCTATGTCAACCACCAGGATTTGAAGATCCAGACTTTCCTGGTAGAGTGTACAAGGTTGAAAAAGCGCTATATGGACTACATCAAGCTCCTAGAGCTTGGTATGAAACCTTGTCAACATATCTGTTGGACAATGAGTTTCAAAGAGGGAAAATTGACAAAACCTTATTCATCAAAAGGCACAAAGGTAATATTTTGCTTGTCCAAGTTTATATGGATGATATCATCTTTGGTTCAACAAAGAAGGAGCTGTGCAATGCATTTGAGAAGTTGATGCATGAAAACTTTCAGATGAGTTCTATGGGAGAACTTACATTCTTTTTGGGATTACAAGTGCAGCAGAAGAAGGATGGCATATTTATTAGTCAAGATAAATATGTTGGTGAAATTCTAAAGAAATTTAGGTTTACAGAAGTCAAGACTGCAAGCACACCAATGGAAACTTAAAAGCCTTTGCTCAAAGATGAAGATGGTGAAGAAGTGGATGTTCATATGTATAGGTCAATGATTGGTTCATTGATGTATCTTACATCTTCAAGACTGGGGGTGTTATAGATCGGTATCAGCGCCATGGTTATAGAGAACAAGGTTAAAACCTTAACTATAGCTACTTTTATTTTTTGCTTCAAAGTCCTCCGTGCCATTCGCAGTTTCCAAAATGTATGTGTAAGAAATTCCATGGTAGTAATTACATAACTATTTATTATTTATATAAATAATAACTTATTGTTTTTTCTATTTGGATTGTTACAGTCATGTCTTCGTCCCCTCATTCTACAATCACTTCATCTGAGATTCGATATGGAAAATGTTTTTTCACTATGAATATTCAAAACTATACTTCAGCTTTGTCAGCTACATCAGTAAGCATTTTTTTAACTCTTTGGAAGATTCTAGGGATGGTATGATCCCACCAACATTCTCACTTTTCTACAATAATTCATATCTGAAGGACATGCAAGCATATGATGCTATTTCACCACCTCAAGCTATTATTGCTCTACCAGCTATTTTACCTCTATCTTCAGTAATAATCTCTACCACAATGTTGTATCTCGAGATTTCTTTCCTCTTGAGAAAATTTCACCACCTAAAGACACTAAGACTTCTGTTTAATCACCCATTTCAGTATCTCCATCTTCATCAATAGGATATTCATCACCGGTTAGGTCAACTACATCACCACCAGACTATCCATTTGATAAGTCTATCTTCGCAGAATTAGATAACTCATTATGGATCATACCGCGACCACTAGGAGAAGAAAACAGTCCTCGAGGGACTCTAGTGAATTACGATGCTTGTCAGGAAAGTCATCTACTTGAAAATAAGGATACCCAGATTCGTCGTCAAGAGTCTTCTAGAAAAAAATCCAAGAACTCAAAAACAACGAAGGAGAACCACTAGATTAGATCTATGTCATTTACAGCTTTCTAGAATCTAGCCACTGGATGAATGGTATAAATAATGACGCTTGTTATGTAAATTATATAGACAAGTTGTTTATGATCTAATACAGTGATGATTCCATTATATCTCGTTGTTTCATAATACCAGTTATTGTATGTTGAGATTTGTCTATACCTAATTATTACTGTCAGAGGATGACTCATATACTTTATCCGAGATTACTATGAATTCTTTTACCATCCGATTTTCATCAACATTTATACACAAGCTCTATTGGCCTCACCTCAATTCCATTATCTCCGTATTATCTCTGGAAGTCTTAAATTTCAAAATTTTCCGTTTGGAAATCCTGCAATGTAATTACCCAAAGAATGATCATAAATCTTTGTGTTATAATTCTTATACCTTAACTTGTGATATGACTATATCGTTTTATGGATTCTTATTCTATGTTATCTTGTATATAGATGCCTCCTAAGAAAACATCAACATCTGAAACACCAGCCATAACTTTGGCTGCCATCCAACAACTGATTGCTGATGGCATTGCCGTAGCTTTGGAAGCACAAGCTGCAACAATGGCAAGTGCTAGTAATCCCAACATGAACACCGGACCTACTGGAACTCCTGTAGCAAAAACGGGAAAAACTATAAGAGTTCGTAGCATGTCAACCATTCTACTTCAATGGTATGGAAGGAGCAGTTGGGCCTTTTCGCTGTTTGGATCAGACTGATCGGTATTTTCTCGTAGCAACTGTGCCGAGGAAAATAAAGTGACATTTGCTACTGGTACCCTAACCAATGACGCCCTATCCTGGTGGAATGCATACGCCCAGCCTATTGGAATAGATCAAGCCAATCAAATCACTTGGACCGAATTGAAAAGGCTCTTAACCAATAAGTATTACCCTCGAACTAAAGTCAAGAAATTGGAAGACGAATTTTATAACTTGGTTGTGCAAGGAAATGATCTTAAGACATACATTAGGAGATTCTAGGAATTAGCCGTCTTATGCCCAAACATGGTACCAAACACCGAGAAACTTATGGAAGCTTTCATCGGGGGACTACCCTAAAGCATTGAAGGAAACGTTACTGCTTCAAAACCTCAGACTCTGGAGGAAGCCATTACCATAACTCAAAGGTTGATGGAGCAGGTAATAAAACACAATTCTGCGCAAGACACCAATAATCACAAAGAAAGTTTTGAAGATAGGAAGAAAAACAACCACAACACAACAACAACTATCCCAATGAACACAACAACAATAACCACTCCAACAATCGCTATAACAACAACTACCAAGATAACCGCAATAATAAGAACCGTAACTATGATTACCACCAACAACAGAATAGAAGACAAGAAACCTTCAGGACTTATGCTGCCACCAATGGGTATACTGGGAATCGTCCCTCGTGTGAAAGGTGCACCCTGCATCATATAGGACCTTGCACTGTCAGGTGTAAGACTTGCAATAGGGTAGGTCATCTGACCAAGAACTGTAGAAACAAGAGACCAATCACTGAAACAACCCTACAACCAGTATCCATAACTTGTAATGCCTGTGGAGAGAAAGGGCCTTATGCAAATCAATGCTCAAAAGCAAACAACAGGGCCACAAGGTAGCCTACTTACTAAGAGACAAGATTGCTTTTGTTCGCTTTAAGATTTCTAACCTAGAAACAACTCTCGAGGATATTCAAGTTCGCCATCAGTTATATATGAAGGATCTTTTGAAACCCACTTCATAAGTTTAAAAACCCCAAACAACCAAGCTCTTTCCTTGTTCATTTTATTACTTTTTATTCTCGAATCCTACCACGAGACACTCTGCATATGGGTCAACACTCGTAAAGTTTTTGGTTGATGTTAGATATGTAGATAAAAGTTATCCATGATATATAAAGTGTAATTCGTTCACCTTGATGTCTGATGATACTCATTTGTAAATCCTATTAGTTCTATTATATTCAACTCTGAATACTCGCCTCATACCTTTGAAACACTTATGCAACAACAAAGATCCTCGACTGATAATATGGGCATCAGTGCAATTATTGTCTCATTATTCTTCTCATTGCTTTTTATGATTCTGAAAAATCATATCATCTTCTACTTAACACCGTTTTGATATCATGTTTTATGCTTAAATAGGATGATTTATAATCATCTTATTGAAATGAATTAGGACGCTTCTTCATTTGAATAAGGAAATTATAAATCACCAAACTATAATATCTTATTCTCAGTTACAAGGATTGGGACGCCTCTGTTTGTAAATGAAAAATTATAAATGAGTAGGCTTAAGTATGGCATTCGTACAAACAATTTTCTTTCAATCCGTTTGTACAAATAATTCATTTTCTTCATTTAATCATTATCATTATTACCTTCATACAATTAAGTCTCTAATCATCATCTGTTCATTTCCAAATCTGTATCCAACATGAGTAGCAACTCTTTTACAATTCATAATCATTCCTTAACTCCGATATTCAACTAAATCTCGGGATGAGATTTCTGTAAGAGAGGAGGACTATAACAACCTGAAATTTTCATCAATGAAATATCTACTTATTATATTATGATACACATTTGTATCATTAATATAATAGGAAATTTTTTGCTTTATTACATTCTATTATGTAACATTGTTTACATAGCAAACTAAACAAGTTCACACAACCTACTTATGTCATCTATATCTATATTTATATCATATAAACATCCTAATATGTCAATTCTATATCTTAACATCATTATTACCAAGTACATTATCCATTTAACATACCATTTGCAACGTTATATCAAAACAGGCTTTAAACGTTAAAACATTTTATATCAAACCCTAATATATGTAATTATACATATAAAATAAATGTTACAAGCCTTTAAGCATGTATTCAAGTATCAATGCACAACATTGAATTCTTTTCCCTCTAATTCAAGTTACAACGTTCTAAAAGCTCAATGTACAAGTCAATTATGCATAACTACAAACATAGCGTCGTTACACTTAAATTTGTTTATATCTTACCCCACTTTAACAACAGGTACAAACCCAATGCACAACTTCTAAACCCTAACTTCTAGAAACCCTAAATTTCATCTAACCCTAACCAAATTCATAAAACCATAGCATATCCGTTAAAACCTTAAACTAATTCATAGTTTTATGATATCTATCGGTTAATAAAAACCAAAGAACTAGAAAAATCAAAGGTTCTGGTTATTAAGTAAATAATACTAAGATTGTGCCCTATGTCTTATGATCGTTTTTCCGTGAATCAACCGATTCGATTCGGATGAATTATTTCTACCGAATTGGTAAGGTGTGCAGATTCTGCACACCTGTAGTAAACGGCTATTATCTCTAAATTTTTGTATAGTAACCCCTAAATATGTAAATCTAAAAGTTGTAGAGGACTCAAATATCTAACCATGCTCACTGGTTTGAGATTCATCGGAGTTGCAGTTTATAAATTGCAACCATTTTACCGAGACTGATGTTGGCTGTCCAAAAACAAGCATGTATAAATCAAAACCAAAACACCCTAAATGTCTAGAACCACCATGATATCCTTCACACCCTCACCCTAGCACCTCCTGACATCTACATAGCAGTTTACAAGTACTTCAAAACACAATTTCCATGGCCACCAAGGAAGCTACATTAATCACCTTGGTGTTTCATTTCTTCCCAACACACAAACACCCCTAACATCCTTCACCTTTCAATCTAGCTAGTTCGAACTTGTAAGACCCACCTCCTAGCTGCTAATTGTACCCTTTACATTCCATAAAACTTGTTATTAACCAATGAAAACTTGGTCCTTAAAGTGTTTCAAGTACCTATAATTAGGAATACATACATATGTTCTTTCAAATCTCCCGCACATATCATCTTTACCCACAAATTGGAATTCTAACACTTCTATAGCAGCAATGGAAGATCAAGAGAAGTTCCTAAGCTCATAATAGAAGCCAAGAAGTAAGAAAAACGAAGTCTTGAAACCATTTCTAGGCGTACGGATAATAAAAACCTTTTCGACCCATTTAGCTCAACTCGCCTATGAAAAATTCGAAATAGCAGTTTGGATTATTTTAATATTAAAAATAATCTTCATCAAACCGCTACCTCGTAGTGGTTTGCCTGCTCAAAATAAAATATTCATTTATACACAAACCACTATCAGGCATAATTAAAGCAAACCGCTATCAAACATTTTCTAGTAAACCGCTATCAAGAAAACTTTGTCAAACCACTACCATGAATATTCATCAACCCGCTATCAGCAATATAAAATGCAAACGTACTCAAATACTAACTTAAGCACTAAGGGACATGCACTTGTGGCTTTCAATACCTTCCTAATCATATTCATGACTTCATAAACACTTCAAAACAACAAACAACGACAGTTGACTTTCAAAAGTCAACATTCACACGAAAATCATCATAATTGACCGATAAGAGATTAGTGATCAAACTTGAACATCAAACTAGCATCATGTATTCCTAAACCACATTTCCCAGCAATAAAAACACTAATCTACACACTCTATGGCATTTCAATTAAAGAACGAGTTTAACCTAGATCATGGCATCATATTGTGAAAGATTTATCCTAATCTAGCCCTGATAGGGTGTTCACCACACCCATCCGCATCGATCCCACCTATCAATGGCCATTTCCAAGCATCATTTAGCATTTAGATAAAAAACTTGGTCGAACATTGCCATTAGACGTGATTAAGAGTGTTTTAGATTGATTCCCTTAACCTATGTTATCATCTAAAGGTAATGAACGAAGTTTTATGATTACCTTAGCAAGAAAAACTCAGGAAATCGAGAATCAAATAATGGAGATCGTGGTGGCGGTTTGCGAAAGAGTGTGTGTGTTTTAATAAGTTTGACCAAGAAAAGAAGGTTTGACCTTGACCGGTTATGGCAAACCACTGCCTTATAAACCTAAGGTTTCTGTTTTGGAAGTTTTGGTCCTTGGAGTTTCTAGCTTCTTTTATTATTGGTTTATTGATTTTCTAAGCATAAGTAAGTTAAGGGATGCATATTCATCCCGTAAATTTTTAAAAGGTGGTAAACATGGGTGTAGCGACTTGATGAGTAGCGACTTATGGTAGCGAGTTGAACATGAACAATTAAATACTTAGATATTATAGCCACTTACAAACGAAACTCTGTCCATTTGTCCTTGTGGTACGAGTTGTTACATTCACTACATCGAAATTCTCCAAGTTCATAAATCTCAATGTAATACGCAATAAGAACAAGCCATATATAAGATTACAACTTAAACGAGTTTGTTTCGTCGTGTTTTAAGTTTTACGGTTTCGAGTTTCGGTTGTTCGCGGGTCTTCTAACCTATACCATTACGCTTGCGGTCTTGCAACGATCATCGTGATATAATTATATTTTATCGGCGATAACTGTACCAATTTTTGAGATAAAAAATAAACTCGTAACATAATTTCTAATTTCAAACGAAGAAGATGAGTTTTTTTGGAGGGAAGTTGTTATATTAATTAAACCTTTTTTGGATTTTGGCACATGCAGTCCTTGAAGGTTTACTACAATTACACCGTTAGTCCTTGGTTGCTTAAAAACCCTCAAAGTTGAAAATGTTTCGCACCATTGGTCCTTATTACCTAAAATTCAGCCTTGACCCTCCAAAGGGAACTGTTTTTACATTTTCAGTCCCTATAATTTCAATTAACAACCGTTAAGCTCTAGACTTGGATTTTAATTACACCGTTAGTCCATGTTTATGCTTTAATCAACCGTTAATCATCTTAACTTGAAAGTGTAGTAATCGTTCATCTTTTTAGCTCATAAATCGTTATCAAAAGTTCAAGTTCACAACAACGATTTCACCAAAAACGATCCATAACAATTATCATTTCACGGTTTCTTCTGATTTTGTACAATCCCGTAAAAGTTTATTCTTTTCTCGGTTTAAATCATAGATTTGTAAATTCTTGTAAAGTATAATTTCATTCATTTAACCACATCATCAATCACTTAATCTACTTTAGATCCTTAATTTCATTTCACACATCGAACATCAATGGAATCTTTGAATTTGAATTCACAAGAGAGAGAGAGTTGCATCAGTTGCAACAAATGCAAGACAATGCAAAGGAAAGTTGCATGACATCTTTTCAACTACTTCATTCATTTCTACAGGTTCTTTCATTCGATGAATCAAAATCCAAGAGAGTATCCGAACGTACATTCATGACACTCTTTGGTCAAGATAATGAGAGTTCACAAGTACGATGTTCCTTTACGTAGTTCAATTACAAAATCAGCTCGAAAGATGAATTCTAAAGAAATAAATCATAGCTGGCATTTTTGGGTGCTCAACAATCAGTTTTAGAAGTTCATCGATTGGCAGTACTTCTTGGATTATGACAGTGAAATGACAGAAAAGCTTTTTGATGAATACACTGGAATCAAAGTTAAACAGTTTAGAGAAACACTACTCCTACACATGGGTAATGTTAAGAAGTCTATTGCTGAAAGAACACGTCATAAATACAGTATAATAGAAGGATGAAGGAAAGACATATGCAGTCAAGAAAGAGTAAGCTTGTTTCGAGTAAAGCATTGGATGCTAGTTTAGTTGTTACAGAATGTAGTGGGACAAAGTCAGATGAGCATATTACAAGCAGCAGTTCAGGGACTTATATCACACATGGTGTGGATGCAGATATCAGACCCGTAAATGACCAAGTGCCATCTGTTGAGGTACATTTGATTGCTCAACATAATGTCCTTGCTAATGAACAACATCATACTGATCTGTGGTATATCCTATATCATAACACGGGGTCGATTCTTGGATTTGGCTAGTTTCTAGAGAGAGAAACACTTGAGAGAGTTTTCTAGAGAGAGAAAATGTGTTTTCTATGAAAAGAGTAAATGACTAGCTTGCCTCTTCTAAAGTTGGAAGAGGCTTATATAGTACTTACAATATACCGGGTATTAGTACCCGACTTAATACCGAAAATCGTACTATTAACTATTAAACTACGAGCTATAATAAACAGTAAAATACACGGGGTGACCGAGTCTTTTTCTAATATCTAACAATCTCCCCCTAAGGGAGGTCACCCCTGAAAATACCAAACTTAATCACTTCAGTCTTTAGCTCGTAGACATTTGATATCTTGTACATTTGGGATAGTGATCTTTTGATTCATCTTACGCTTGTCTTTGACTGTGATCTTGAGCTTTCTTGAGATCATCGCCCAAACATAATCTTACATCATCTTGTAATGGATCGCCATCTTGTGCACTTGTGAAGAAAAATACATGACATCGATTTGCGGAAGCTTGACACCTTATTGAGTCTTTCTAACATCATAACAAGTGTAGGTCGTGTCTGAGCATTCGGTTATTAACTTGACATTACTGGAACTGGGTATCTCCATCTCCATCTTTAAATGATCCTGTAATGAAACAGTTAGCAATAAAGAGAAAATTGATTTGAAAAGTCAGTCTAAGTGTTTCTTATGAAAGACTTTTGTAACACTTCGAGAGTTTTGATTGTTTGTAAGTGATCATTAACCGGTCAATTCATATATGAACAGTTTGATTCAGACACGAATCGCACCATCGTTTCTTTCCAGTTGTCACAAGATTAATTCTTATAGAATCGCACAAGTCACCTACCAAGAGCTTGTTTGATGTTGGCTCTAGCAGGATTTCCATCTTCATTGTGAAAAAACTTCGTTTCACTCGGATGTTCTGGCAATATACAATTGATAATAGCGTAGGTATCTTAGGATAGACTTGTTTCACAGTGTGTGAAGACAGAGAATTGGATATGTGTCCTAACAAGATTAATTGACGATCTCTTGGCTCTAGACTCAATAGTGCGTTTTGGTTCTAGTAATCGGAGGCTGGAGCAGACTGCCACCTGTTCAATATCAACTAACTCGGAGTGAGAAAGTCAATAGATAACGTGTTTAGTCTCCGTGAGAAATGAAACAGAAATCTTTTGAAAGATTCTGAGTGGCTAGGGAGGGTTGTGCATTGCATCACTGGGTCCTGTCGGTCGATATTCAAAGTCAGCATTATGTATTGACCCGGTTTCTGCCTAAGTGTATGGAGGGCTTCTTTCTTTACACCCTTTATCTTTACAATTCTTTTTAATTCTTCAACCCCTTTAGTGCTTACCGAGACTTCATGACTAGAACCTTGTTGGGTTTATTCCAGTACTAGCTCCATCTCAGTCGGCACTTTTCCCTTATTCTCACTTTTACTCCTTTTACATGTCATACCTAAGGACTTCTACACTAACTAGTGGATTGTCCCTTGGTAGATCCCCGGTTATGGCTGGATCATTGGGAATAGTACTTACATTACCAATTATAACTCCTGTCAGGAAAACCAATATATTTCATCTTTCACTTTCATAAGCGAAACAAGAAATTAAGATGAGATGATATGGAAGAGAATGAAATTTAGAAGAGGAAGTTAAGGGAGGGGGTAGAGATAAGGATTAGATGAGAAGAAAAAAAGCATGGATGCTTAACTTGCCAAAATTACCAATGTGAATTTACAAGAACCAACCCCTCTCCTATTACTTGGAGAGGGGTATTTATAGTTAATACCAGAGAGGCTTTCATGCCTTGGATATTTCTTACGGGCCGGGCTAAGGGATTATACTTGGGCTTGTCGCACATAATACACGTGAGGTTTTTGCTTACATATAAGAGCTCGTTTACCCGTTAGCACTATTACCAACGTTATTAAATAATGACCAGCAATAATATAATTTATGGAACGAACTTCCATTGTATCGACTCATTATTTTGAGGTATCAATCTCCCCGAAGTGGAGTTCTTTTGTGACATCCTTTTTTCATGAGATCAATGAGATTGCTTTTGTCGTTAAGATCTTGTGGTCTTGGTCTCTGAATTCGTTGTAGGCTTGTTCCTTCATGCTTTGTGATCTTTGATCTTTAGCCTTTATCATTGTCTTTTGACTTTGTCTTTTTCGTCCGAGATCTTTAAATCTTTTTCCTTTTGTCTTGATCGTCTTTGCCACCTTGCGATCTTGTGTCTTGACCAACATGCTCATACTTTGCATCATCTTGAAAGCTTGCTAACAATCTCCCCCGAAGCTTGATTTCTGAGGAGTTATCTTTAATATCAGAGTTTGCGCGGAAGTCTTTGTCTTTAATTCTTGAGCTTTCATGATTCTTGAATCTTGATGCTTATAAAATGTCTTTGTAGATTGAGCATGAGCATGTGGTAATGAATTCGACTCCAGCTGGAATGAGGCATCACCATCTCCATCTTTATGTATCCTGAAAGAAAACAGTTAGCAATAAAGCGGGTGTCGAATTGGCTTTTCATTCGTCCGGATTTGGTTAGATTAACCTCGGTTCGTAGGACTCGTTGATACAGTATAAATATGACCTGTGATCAGGTAGATTCAAAAGAAACTCTCCTTGACTGGGTTTCCAGCTCAAAGCGAGGATCTTCTAACACTTATGTATTAGATTTACATGCTTGCTTGTTCTCATTACGGACGTCTCAAAAGCAGGACAACCGGTAAGAGTGAATTCAGATAGATACTATCTTCTGATCGAGTCGTCAATTATTTCCTGGAAAAGTTTGATCTCTCATTGAATCCGCACCATGGTTCTTTCAGTTGACACAAAGTTTGATTCATATAGATTCTAACATGTCACCTACCAAGAGCTTGTTTGATGCTGGCTCAAGCAGGATTTCCATCTTCATTGTGAGTACATAAGTATCACTCGGATGTTCTGGCAAAATCACAAGGATAATGCGTAGGACTCTTGTTAACAGCTTGTGAACTTAATGATGTTCAACAAGTGTTTGTAATGGAATGTGTCCTAACGAGATTTTGATTGATCTCTTGGCTCTAGACTCGATTAGTGCATTTTGGTTTTTAGTAATCGGAGGCTGGAGCAGACTGCCACCTATTCAATATTAACTAACTCGGAATGAGAAAGTCAATAGAAGTCGTGTGTATCTCCGTGACAAATGAGACAAGTTTCTTTTGAGAGAAACCCGAATGGCTGGGAAAGGTTGTGCATTGCATCACTGGGTCCATGATGTCGTCTTCAATGTCAGCAATCAACATTGTGATTCTGACAGCATATGTATTGACCCGGTTTCTGCCTAAGTTGTGTGGAGGGCTTCTTTCTTTTCACCCTTTATCCATACATTTCTTTTTAATTCTTCAACCCCTTCAATGCTTACCAAGACGTCATTACTAACACCTTGTTGTGATTGTTCCAGTGTTAGCTCAATCTTAGTCGGCATTCTTCCCTTATACACATTCATCTCCAATCATACCTAAGGACTGCTATTTCTAACTATGGAGTGTCCTTGGGTAGATCCCTCCGGTTCTGGTTGGATCATAGGACAAATACCTAACCTTACCACCTTATGACTTCAGAATCGTCGTGAAATAAGATGTTGTAGGGTATGAGATCGTAACCATAAAACCTTTTTCGAATAGCACTTTGAGTCTTTAGATCACATTTTAATTACATTTCTCCCCTTATTTTAAATTCTAAGTCACTTTGATTTTGAAATACTGTGTGATTAAAATTTGTCTTGAAAAGGCCATGGGGAAAAACGTTGAAGCTTAGCATGAATTATTTGGAACTGTGTCATCTTGCTCCCCCTCAATTTTACATATGTTTGACACCAATAAAAATGATACCAAGTTGTAAAATCGATATAAAATTGAGGTTGAACACTTAGTCATCTTATAACTATCATTCTATTGAATTGTCATTATTATCTTGTTGTTATTAAGAGACTTTTTGGGAATGGTTTGAATACATAAGAATGGTCGTGAGATGATGTATCCAAACCAAACTCATTAAACTTTGTTTTTCGAAAAACTCCCCCTTGAAAGATGGAGTGTTGAACACACAATTTTGAAAGATTATGAATTGTCAGTGAGAAATTCTTGAAAAATTGTGTTCAACATTTTGAAAAACATCATGTTAGAAGACTTCTCTTCCAACTCTAAGGGTAAGCGCACTTATGCGTACACTATCCTTTTTCTTGAGCTTAAAACTTTGAATGTCTTGTAAGAACAGCTCAAGACCGAGAAACGTTGAATTTCTCGTTGTTAGGATAAGTTATCTTCATAGATAAACTTTCCTTTATTTGAAGTCCGGGTTACGTACTGATATTTGCACATAAGCCATTAAGAAAACTTAGAAATGACATGTTTTGAAAACTTTTGAAAACTCCTGTTCGAACTTCATTTACACGCCCGTGTCGATATTAATCAACATTTCTAGGTACGTAAATGTTATCGATTCCAAGAGACATGTCGAGAAGAATATTTTTTGAAACATTTTCTGATTTTTTGATTTTGTATTTTCTTTTTGAAATTTTATATTTTTGTATTTTTCTTTTTTCAAAAATATGTACATGTTGATGTTTGATGAGGTATCAAGCAGATTCTTTTGTCAGAACCTCCAGTTCTGCTGGAGTCAAACTCATTCTCATACCAATTTGTCTGACAGATCCTGAAACCTTTTTCAGGAAGGAGCTTTAGTAAAATATCAGCCAATTGTATATTCAGTTCTGTCAAAGTATTTAAGAACACTTAACATCTTTAGGTACACACATTTTGCAAAAGCATATCATACATGTTGGGAAAATCTGCCTTATAGATTCAAGTTCATCCAGTTCATCTTCAGAATTCACATACTTTATTTCTGCATGCATTTCTTTC
Organism: Tanacetum coccineum; assembly: GCA_026074375.1. NCBI lineage: Eukaryota > Viridiplantae > Streptophyta > Magnoliopsida > Asterales > Asteraceae > Tanacetum > Tanacetum coccineum. The sequence continues at coordinate 19,583 of BQNB010006883.1, forward strand.
TTATGTTCATGTATAAATGCGAGACTATCATCCTGAGTATTAAGGGCAAGGGGATCAACATTTCTTAACTAGGATTTCCTATATCCTGAGCAGTTGGGTGGTCGAAGTAAAAGATGGTGTTCGAATGTTTTACCCATGCTGATTGGGACGAGTTCGTTAGATGATTGATGTTGTTTGTCACTGACATTATATGCTTGTCTACTTTTGCGTTATGAATTTAGACACTGGTATAAGAAATCTATGTTTTTGAAAAAATTTTGGTTTTTGTTTTTACAAATGTTTTCTCAATTTTTCTTTCTTATTTCATTTTGCATGTGGCGAAACTGGAATTTCATATTTGCTGGGTTGGGCGGTTTGATAATTTCATAAAGATATTTAATTTCGTGTAGTCAAGAGGTTTGACATAAGTCTTATTCAATTTTATCGACTCGCATCAGCAAGAGTAGATCTTCTTCACTCTGGGGATTCGTAGCTGGTTGCTGGACCAGATTGAGCCTGTTTGTGGTACATTGGATTGGCAAAGGTAGGTCTTCCATTAAATGTAGAGCATTTGGGTGCTAACATTTGAATGGTTTGGATTGATTGACCTCGTTTGTAAACAATTTCATTCAAAAATTTGATTTGGTGTTCCATTGAAATCATTTTGTCAATATCTTTATCTTCCCTAAGTTTCAGATCCGTTATTACCTTTGTTTTCTCCTTGACAAGACCTTCGTAATGAGACCTAGTTAAAAGACTCTGTTTGACTAATTCATCGTGTTTTGCTTGGACAACAGAAATTTCGTAGGCCTTAACTTTTAAACCCTCTTGTATGTCAATGTCCTTTTGAGCTAATAGTCCTAGAGTTTCATTTAACTTACTTTCAAGTTTGTCATAGTCAACTGTACGATCATTAAAGGCCTTGTACTTGTCAAACTCAGTCTGTTTGTTTTGAAGTGCAACTAAACAACTATCCCGGATACTATTAGACTCTCCCAGAGTTCTACTAGTTTCCGCAAGAATAGATTTGCACTCAGTTAACTCTTGAGTCAATGTTGCATTTGCTTTCTTTAATTGCTTTTGAATCTTTTTATTGTCATCGACATCAAGCTTTAAATTAGCAATTAAATTAGCAAGTGCAACACGCTCATCATCACATTCTACATCATGTTGGTCATTCTGAATATCATTATCACACATATCCGGTGAGTCAGGAATGACATTACTATCACCCGTTTCCACTGCACATGTGTTACTAATAGATTCAGATTGCTCAAAATGTTGTAAGTCATTGGCAAACACATTATGATCAGTATCGTAGTGTACCTGTTCCAATGGCTCAGCGTCAGTGCCTGAGTCTGCATTAGGAACCTCTTGAATCTTCGCCGTGTAACTGTAATGTGCTTCTAACTCTTGTTCATCAATTTCCTCATCCGTGTCTGCTAGCCAGTCAGATTGCTCTGCTTGAAGTTGAACACCTTTCTCAGCTTGTTTACACAGCAACATCTTTTCCTTGTGATACGTGGAGTCTCTAACCCGTTTTGGCTTTCTGCATTCCTTAGCATAATGACCAAATTCCTTGCAGTTAAAGCACTGTATCCCAGACTGTTGCACTACTGGACCACCTACAGTTTCCCTAGCCCCAACAACATTTACTGCCCTCTGATTCCCAAACTGTGCAGTCTGATTGTCAGTCTTGTATCTTGGATTAGTATCCACATTCTTGTTTCTGGTGTTTGAGGAAGTTATGAGGTTGTTGTTGGTAGGTTTGTAGAGTTTCTTGAAGTACTTTGCAATGAGAGCCAAATTCTTCTGCATATCTTTGTCCTTCTGAGCTTGTTCAGGATCACTGTCTTCTTCAGAAGCTGACTCAGATGGAGGTGTGATTGGTTTGGCTATCTCTTTGCCTTTGTATCTTGTAGCTGCATGAAATCTGGTTGGAAGTGAAGCTTTGGATGTTAGTGCATATGATTTGTGGTGTTTTGGTGTTTGATAATAAGGATCTTGCATTGTTTGAGCAGTAGCAACAAATGCTAATGGGTTAGCATTCTTGGCCATTCTTTCAGCACAGAGTTCATAAACTTCCTTTTGGTATTGTTTCAGAATGTCAAAGAGCTTATGATATGAAACTTCATCCAACTTGTGTTGTTGCTTCACAATCGTGACAAATCTTGACCATTCTGGTTGAAGTTGTTGAAGAAATTGAACATTGACTTGCATCGTTGCAACTGTCAAATTGTTTCTGATCATTTCATTCATCATCTTGTAGAATCTTGTGTAGTAAGACTCAATTGTCTCTCCATCGTGAGAAGTGAATTGACCAAACTCCCAAAATAAGTTTGTCTTGACATCTTGAATATTGAGTGATTCACCTTGTTGTAACCTCTCGATGGCTTCCCACATTTCTTGAGCTGTCTGACATGCATCAACAGTTGAGTAGATTTCATCTCCAATTCCAGTCAATATCAAATGAATCGCTTCTTTTTCAGATTCATAATGAGCTTTGTTCTCAGGAGTCATATTCAGAACTGTCTCGACTGATGTTTTTGCAGGAATTTCTGGAGAATCCTCTGTTGCCGGAACAGCTGGTGTTGTGACCATTGTTGGAGTATAAGGACCTGTGAGAATGCACTTCCGTAAGGCATCACCATTTGGTCTTGTATCAATGTATCGTAAGAACCGTGATCGCCATTGTGCATATCGTCCTGTTGCAAGCATTGGTGGACGATCCCTTGAACCTGCTGCCATTATGTTGTTGTGCATTTGACTGTCAGTTGTGGAAGTTGCAATTTGAGTTGTCATGATGAATGATTGAAGAATTATGAAGTGAGAATGATTTTGTAGGATCTTAAGCAGGTAAAGTGATTGTTGTTGTGGATTGAGTACAATTAATGTTCACGGGATTTTACAATTCTTGATTTAAACCGAGAGAAGAATCGTATCTTTCACGGGATTTTACAAAATCAAGATTTAAACCGAGAGAAGAATCGTATCTTTCACGGGATTTTACAAAATTAAGAAAAAACGTAAAAACAAAAATTACTAATACGGTTCTAGATCGGTTCTAGTATAAGTTACCAAGTTCGGTTCATGCTTTTTCGGTTCGTTGGTTCGGTTGTCTAGTTCGGTTCTGAAAGAAATCACTTAGTTCGGTCGTTTAGTTTGGTTGTGTAATTCGGTTCTAAGAGAAGGCATTGTTCGATCCAAACACACCACTCGTTCGATTGAAACAACGAACACCGTTTCATCATCCAAGTACCAAAAACACCTCGTTCCGATGGAAACAACGAACATTGTACATCGTTCTTCGATGATCTTGTTCGGTCCAAAAAGAAAGCTAGTTCGAATATGTTCGATCGATTGTCCTAGTTCGATCCAAAACACACGCTCGTTCGATCCAAACTAAAGAACACTCGTTCGATCCACGCTAAACGACACTCGTTCGATCTTCGCTAGTTCGAGCCTCTCTAGATCGATCCTTGAAGGAGTAAACTCGTTTTGCTCGTTCGATTGATTTAGACACTAAGAACTCGATCTTTTTGTCCTTGCGTTTTGCTTATCCACGCACGAAGTAATCACAATTACAAGAAAATTACAAACACTAAATCGAACCAAATTTGGTAACAAAAACTAAACCACGAAACGAACAAAAACAACAAAAAATACAAACACGAAACAACCACTAAAACTAACAAAAACTAAACCCACCCGTGGCGAATGATACCAAATGTCGGAACCCATGGCCATTTCCCATTGTAAATCCATTTCTTCTAGGTCATCAGGATCAATTTGTTCTACCAAGATGAAAATTACGTTGCCAGGAATTTTTATCTTGTACCAAAGCTCAAAAACTAAAACTTTAATGTACAACTATTACTTAAAATACACCTTTTTATTAAAACACTATGGAAGCTTGATTATAATGGTGGTGATGGTAGTGATTTTTTTTGATGATTCATACAAACATATACAAATGCCTTTTATAGGCTAATAATAGAGGAATATGCTTTTGGCATATGGCATATGCTAAAGCATAAAGTAATAAACCATGTCATATGCCAAGGAATATTCGAACCGATTATTTATATTACAATGACTCTTACGGCTTAAAATTAAAGTATAAGACATAGGTGGGGCTATGGTGGTCTTTTTTGGACTTTGTAACATGCTTTTGTAGAATTTTGTTACACGCGGGCCATCCAAGCTTCTGGACAAAGGGGAACGGGACGATTCAATTCTAACTCTTGCAGAAAATAATCTTAATGTTATGTCTGAGCGCTTTAAGTAAGAAATATAGTATTGGAACGATAATTCACGAACTGTAGATCCTGAATATACAGTCTTTAACGAAACTAGTCCTAAACCTACATCAACCGATTTAGCTAATAATTTAGCCTGTGTTTATAGTCGTTTAAATCTCTTTTCTAAAGTAGCACTCAAAAATTACAAAAGTTTTTCTGAAAAACAAAAAGAACTTGAGTCTAGAGTCCAAAGTTGTTAAGAAAAGCTTGAATCTTGTGAGGAGTTACTGAGAAAAACATAGAGTGAAACCAGAAAAAGCCTTCAACAGATCTCAACTGAGATCCAACAGTCCAAACCACTCACTAAAATAGAAGTCTTGAACCTTGTTCAAGAAATAGCTGAGCAACCAAAGTTAGTCAAAAAAGAAGCCCTTGGACTTATAGAAGATCTCAATCAGAAGATCCAGAAGGTTGAACACCTTCTTCACTAAGTTAAGAAGCTCATCACCGGATGAGTCTTGCCAATTTAAAGGCAACAACTGAATATCAAGAAGCCATACAAGCTACAGAGGAAATTAAATCACCAGCAGTCGGTTTTGCAAAAACATCTGATTACAAAGGAGGTCTAACTAATCAAGTAAACGCTGTTATAAAACAAAATAACACTTTACTTTATCTAGCCTCTAAACAAAGTCAGAAGTTAATTGAGCTTGAAGAAAAGTTTGACAGACTGAAGCAAAAAGTTTATACTATTATTGAGAAGGAGATTTAGCCTGCTGATCTTGAAGACTCAATATCAAGTTTAGCCAAAAGACTTGATAACTTCTCAATCAGTGGTAAAATTCTTGTGAAAAGAACAAATAGAAAAATACACTTCTTTGAAGATCCCAATAAAATCATTAAAGAGCAGTTGAAAAAGAACCAAAGAAATGAGTTCTAGAAGGCCAAGCATCCTCAATAGAAGTTCTACTCAGACAACATAACTTCCAACTTAAGAAGATCAGATTCATGGTTATCGAGCAATGACTAGAGGCAGATATCAAGAAGCTAGAGCAACAAGAAGGGTATTTGGAAGAAATAATTACAACATTACCGTAGAGTCAGTTGTAGACCCAGAAAGACAGCTAGAACTATCAAGAGAAAGGCGAGCAAACCTTGTCCCAGCAGAAGTACTTTATTCAAACAATAGAAGTACTGCAAGACACAGAGTATACCAACATTACTCTGAACAAAAAATCATGTGTATTAATGATAACCAAACCAATCTCCCATTATGTAACCAACAAAGTTATCAAAGCCTAAGAACTTCAGGACTCCAACATATCCATTTGGGGATATTCATGATAAGGTTACATGCACTACATCGAAGAAGTGCTGGTACAAATGCTTTGGTGGTCCTCAAAGACACCAGATAGGAAGATAGTAGGCAAATCATTGGAACCATGGAAGTAGATCTCTCTGTAGGAACATAACTAGTCTACATGTTCCCTGATATGGTTCTAGATCCTCTCGTGACATTTGAGGAGAATTGGGCTGACTAGCTAAGAAAGCACAAATCACAGCATCACTAAGGTTATCTCCAGTTGTAGGATTACTTTAAGTATGAGCAACACTAACTCTATAAGCAGTGTTATCTGCTTCATTTGTGCTGCTGTTGCTATTGCTGTTAGTACTGTTAGAGGAGACAAAAGCCACATTTTGTGGATTTTGGCTTGTACTTGATCCTATAAGTTCAAGTTCGTATATCTTTAAGTTGTTATACAAGTCATCTAAACTGATGGTTTTAGTTTCCACTTTGTTCCTCCAGAGACATCCATATGTGTTTGTGCTTTAGTTTATTTAACAAAAATGTGTCTTTACGAACTCATTAGGTTTATCTAGACGTTACGCCATTTTTACGAAAAGTTGCCATTTTCAGAAAGTTACTATTTTAGGAAAGTTTCCATTTTAGTAAAGTTTTTAGTTTCGGGACGTTAATACCGTCCCCTATAATCGCTAAGTCCATATTGCGAAAAACGCACTAACGAAACCTAAACGTCTACTTTCTACATCCATCTCACTAATGTATACCAAAAGTTACTATTTTTAGAAGTTTTCCGTTTTTAGAAGTCCCGACACCCCGAACGTTAACGATGTCTAATAATAAAAGTTTTTAAGTTTATTTCGCGCCTAAACGCTCTAAGGTATCCTAAACGTCTAAGTTTTCTATTTTTATTTCGCCAATAGTGACTTTACGTTTATTACAAACTTCCCCATTTAGAAATTCCAAACGTCATCCCGACAATATGTTTATGACCTTTCTAATGTCCCTAATTAATATATAAGTGTTACTATATGTTTCCCCAATGTTTTTAAAGCCCAACCAAACCCGAAAGTGTCTGAAAACTCATTTTCATGTTCCAATCAGCAACCACGTTAAAAATCTCCTGACATGGTTTCGTGATTCTTAAAACGGCCATAACTCCTTCGTTATAAGGCGGATTTTTACGTTATTTATACCGAAACGATCGGGAGAACATCAACTATCATAATCTTAGAGTTTTAACAACTCAAAACATTTTTAAATACCCTTTACCCCCTTTTAAATTTCAGACAACCCACTATATATGCTCAAATCGCTTCAAAAATCAATCTAAACTTCACCATAGTGCTGAGTCTAATCCAAATCCTCATTCAATACTAATCCAACATCAAATACACACTTATAACTATTCTAATCTCATCCTCATCATTGTTGCAACACATAAATCAACTCATCCCCACCTTAATCACAATATGTATATAAAGAAACATAAGACTTCATTAACTTTCACACTTAATCCATTTCTTTTTTAAAAACAACACAAACACATGGATTTAAACCAAAAGTATAAGAAAATCAAGGAATCAAAAGGAGGTTTAGGAATAAGATTACAAACAATGATGAATAAGCAAGAAATCAATAGATCTTGAAAAGGAGGTGATGAAATCTTGAAAATCACGAACAGCGAAAGAAAACGACGGCGGCGGCGGCCGCGGCCGACGATGGTGGTGGTGGTGGTTCTAGAGAGAGGGAAGAGAGAATTCTCTTTCTCTCTCTAAAATGAAGAAAATAAGAAGTGAAAATGAGTTGAAATGAGGAGGTTGTGGTATTTATAGTGGGATGAGAAAGGGAGGAGGGGGTTGTCTTTTATTTTCATTCCTTCCAAAATTACTTGTTTTTAGTCCGTAAAAATTATATACTTTATCTGTAACAATAAAAAATTTATAAAAGTCACTAGATTATTAAATTAGCTTCGTAACGAATATATATACGATCATATTCACCAAAATCTAAACACTATTATTTGGACTCGAGGTGTAAACTAATCACAGGGACCATTATTGTAATTTTTGTATTATTAAGGCTCGGGACTTGTTTAGGCTAGATAACAATTGATCAAGGACTTGAATATATCAAATTTTGATTTGGTTCCTATTTCTACAAATATAATGAAAAAACAAGCAAAGGCAAGCAACAAATAAAGTAATTACGAATTAAGCACGAAAACGTTAACGGGAATCTAAAAACGCATCTAAAAACCTAAATTATCAAATTTTAACCCTAGAAATGCAAATTTAATTTCTAAAAGTCCTAAATAATTAAAAATAATTTTAGAAAAAAGAATTATATTTTTTTACTTTTATTTTATTTATTATGAATTAAAAACAGTTTTAATCTAAAAATATTATTAAAAATATTAAACTATTTTATAAAAATCTAAAAAAATTACGAAAAATACTTTGAACTACTTTAAACCTAGGAAAAATAAAATGGGATAAACAGCTTATCTCAATAAGCTGGAAATAAGCCCTAAAGGGCTGATAGCTTAATTTTTGCAAAAATGGCTTAAAAGAAAAATGGTTGGAAGGATTAATGTAAAAGTCCCAAGGGCGCAGATGGTAAAGTGTTAGGCTGTTAAGGTAGAGGTCTCGGGTTCGAAACCTGAGACTTCCCTATACGGCCTAACATTTTTTTAAACTAAACTTAAGCTAAAATTAAGCACTTTTTGCAAAAACAATTTTTTTGAAAACACAAATTAAGCTAGAAGAGAGCTCCTGAAAATCACAGAAAGTCTCAAAAGCTTAAAAGGCTTTTGAGTCCTAAACTGATTTTGGCAACAAGCTTCTATAAGTTTAAACTTAAACTAATAAGCTACTAGAACCTTAAAACACACTCAATAAGCAAATCCAAACTCAAATTAAGCATTTCTAAACAAGCTAGAAGCTCAGAAATCAGATAAGCTTTTCAAAGCTGCTAACAAAATAGAATGAGCATGCAGTTTTAAGCTCAAATTTAAGCTACTTAAGCTAAAAGTTGATGTCTAAAACTTCAAAACCAATAAAGCTTGAACTATAAAGAACTAAAATAAGCCAGAAATAAACATTTTGGAACACTATTAAGCTAAAAAAACTACTTGAAAATGACAGTTCAGACAAATTTCATGTTTTTGGTTTTTTCAAGTTTTTAATAAATTTAAGCTGGCTTTTACAGCCCTAAATTCAGATAAGCAAATGATTACTAAAATCTAATATAAGCTGAAACAAATTAAGCTCTATACCTAATGAACTAATGCTATGAAAATTAGAACCTACAACAAACTTATACTATCCTAAATTTGAAGATCAAAATTGCCTTTAAAACCTTAAACCACTTGCATACTTTAACTGAGTTGGCAAAAACTTGCACAAGCAATGGAACAGTATTAGACCATATAAACAAGATTTAAATGATGTGAATGAACTCAGTTTGACACTCAAAACACCCATCAAAAGCTTTTTATAACAATCCTTCATTCCAATAGTTTTAATGCTCAAAATTCTAGCAGACATGGAAATTTTATAAAGCAAACTTCAAAACTTTTCAAATCTAAATAAACACTTCTTAAAACTTGAATTAAGACTAAAATATGATGAATCAAAAGTGGAAAAAGAACAAAAGTGTGCAATAGCAGTATTAACACATGGTTAATACTGCTTAGCCAAACACCCCTTTAAAAATCTTTAAATCCATTTTAAGCTAAGATAGACCTAGAAAATTATTAAAACATGAAAACAGATTATCATTAAGGTTTAATAAGAACATTTAAGCATTTCTCTCAGAAAGTTAAGCACTCTAAATAAGCAGAACACAATAAGCAGTTTAAAGCAAAATCAAAACAGTTTTATATCAAAACTTAAACTAAAGACTTTTAAGCATTAAACTGAATTCAAATAACAATTACTCCCTCCGTCCCATATTAAATGTCCACTTTTGACTTTTGAAGTATTTTTTTGTCAACTTTGACCTTAAATATATTTGTTTGTGTTATGTAATACTTGATGAAACTTATACCAATGAAAAATACATTTAAAACACAATCATTCATATATCTTGCATCAAGTATTACATATCGCAAACGAAAATATTTTAGGTCAAAGTTGAAAAAGAAAGACTTTAAAAAGTTAAAGTGGACATTTAATATGGGATAGAGGGAGTATAAGACAAAATAAACAATTTTAAGCAGTAAAAGCAAAGCAATAAGCAAAATCATAAAATAAGCTAAAATCAAAAAGTAAACATACCTTTGTCCTTTGCTTAAACAAGGACATCAATATGCTCATAGAGCTTATCTACAAGCTCCGGCTTGTTAGAAACAAGCTGGTAAAACCCATAAGCCCATCCAAATCTGGTTTATCATCCATATGAGCTTTTGAGTGATTTTTGAGTGAAAATAGCTTAAACACTATAGGCTATGGAAAAGCTTATATTGCTTAAGTAAAAGAGAACAAGAGCTTATAAAAGCTTATCAAAACATTTTCAAACATAAGATTGCATAAACATAAAACAGATTTTGCATAAAACTTAAACTTTCATTAAACTTTTAAAACATTACAATACTTGAAAAGAAAGACAATAAGCTAAAAATTATACTAATAAGCTGTAAATTACAAGAAAAAGATATGATAAAACTAGATGCCCTAATGTGTGAAAAACACCCTCTATTTATAATGGTCTTGAGAAACATCTAGCCCTTTGAGGTGTGTTTCTTCTGTGAGTGTTCTCCACGCCATTCAATCTCGGCCCTTGAATCCTCTTTGTGCTTCTTTGAGCCCAATCTCAGCCCTTGATTTTGGTGATGTGTTACTTCAGCCAATCCAATGGTGTGGGATTGCCAGCGTCAACTTTCTTGGGAGGATGTGTTGAGTGGGGTGTGAGTGGGTTTTGTCGGGATTTGAAGGGTAAAAATGAAGAGGATGGTGAATAGTAATGGTGATGGATTTGGTAGGAGTGGTTTGGGGAGTTTTATTATTTGTTTGGGTTAACGGGGGTGGGTGTTAAAGGTGTTAAAGATTTTAAGGTAGTGTTGGACTAACGGTGTTATGGTGCAAGGACTAACGGTGAAAAAGATTAGGGACTAACTGTGTTAGTCCCCAAGGACTAACGGTGTAATAGATTTAATGGGATTATGGTTGGGCTTTTGGTTTGGGCCTGTTGACTTGTTAAGTGGTTTTGGGCCGTTTGGGCCGGGTTAGGATTAAAAGGTTTTGGGCTTTAGTTCTTTAAGGGCTTTGTATAAATGGCTTAATGGGCTGACTTGACCGATTAACATTGGTCGGGTTGGCCCATTTAAGATGAACACGTCTTCGGCTTTGACTCTCGCGCTCTTTCCAATCTCGTGCTCGGTTTTGTCCGGTTTTGGCCTTATTTTTGTCATTTAGTGAATATCTGATACCTGCACAATATAAATTACAAAATACACAAATACAATGCATTTTTTGATATATTTAGGTCATTTTAGACTCGTTTTATTAGGTAAAAGGTATGTGTAATTAAGTAGATACCAAAATTCTCCATACTAAACTATCGCCGTGTCCTCACGCAATGCTATAAGTAAACTCTTTAGAAGACTAAGAGTCTTAATTCCCCTCGACTAATTACTTCGAAAAGTAGCTAAGTGTTCATCTTAAGGAATTAAGAACTCAATAGCTTTGAAATGCCCCGTTTTGACCATTTTGATATATCTACACTAATTACCACACATATTTTTTATATTTTTCCTTTTTCTTTTTCTCTTTATACTTTTCTTTTTAACCTTGGACTAGAATTACGCTCGCGCGCGCTCACTAGCGATCTATGCGCGCGCTCGCCTCTCCACAACGACGCGGCTCGCGCGGTCTGAGTGTAGCACCTATGTGATGTCACTTCAATCCTAAAATAAGCCCAAAAGGATAAATCCCAATGCCCAAAAGGATAAATTCATCGTCCTCGATTTTTCACTTGTCCCAAACCAAGCTTAAAAATGAAATCACCATTAAATACAAGTTTAGATGCTAACACTACTCATATTTGTATCTTGTGAAACTTTTCACTCCCGACAATTATTATATCTTAGGTGTATGTGCTCAATTTGAAATTCGACCATCCAATCAACATTTTAGATAGTTATAATCCTTCTAAGCTTCGCGTATCGCTTTTAGATCTATGAATTCAAAGGTGAGATTGCCCTATGTAGCGACTTTCCTCTCGGCACATCCCAACCTTGCGGCTAAGTGACCAGGATTTTGACACCTCACAGAGAGTAATTATCGAGACATTTTGATTTTTGAATTCAACACTAAAAACTTCCGTTAAATTCACTTAGAGATATTATAACTCAAAGCACGCTAATTCTTAAGAAAGTTAGTCTTAGTTCAAAAGCATATTTAAATTTAAAAAAAAGAGATTTTAACTATTTTTATTTAACAACTATTATTTTATTTTTATATTTTTGCTGAAATCATAATATATTACCTCTACCCTTTAAATGACTACGACATCGGTTGTGAGCCGGCAAGAGGTAGTGGTCTTATTTCGGTGTCGGCCCCGCCTTATATGAAGACTGAAACATCGGTTGTGAGCCGGCAAGATCCAGTAATCTGACAGAGTATTTATTTCTACTTATTCATTTTTATTCATTGCAACATTTATATTACCACGGTATAGAAAAATTTCTTTTTAGAAAATTCAAATATAAATTTGAACTAAGACTAAATTTAGCAATATTAGAAGAGCTTTATTTTTTAGAAAATGGTGATTTTAGGTGGACTTTTAAGGATGATAAAAATCCTAACTTGTCTAATTTCGAAAAGAGCACGTATTATTAGTCCGATTAGAAGCTTATGGGAGGAAAAGCCACAAATTACACTTATGAGCTTGTAAGATATCCAACTAATCCTTGTTTAGCATCAAACTTATATTTAACTCTATCATTTCTCGTTCTTCGCAAATTTAAAATCTTTAATAAAAAGATCCGCGAATGCTTAGTCAAATAAACTAGCTTTGCATATTTAAAGTCAATTATGGAAACTTGCAAAATCTTGGCTTGGTTAAGCTAGAATTCGCATTTTAAAGCTTCTTGTATAAAAGACTAGCAAAAGCTAAAGTTTATAAAGGTTAAGGGACAAAGCTAAGAGCTCAACACGCTCGATCGAGTCAAAATTTATTCTTATTCTACCCAGCAGGAAAGTCAAACATTGTGACAAAACACTTATTTTATTTTTGAAAATTTTTAAATTTTTTTCATTTTTTTGGTATTTTGGTGGTAAAAACGGGATTACGTGAAAACAACGACTGCAGGTACGATCAAATCGAAAGACCCCCATACTAGAACTGAACATTGTCCTCAATGTTTTAAGAAGGGTCTCTACGTAAATCTAAAGTCGTTTATTGATTATGCTAATAGATAAACGTTAGTCGATAAAATCTAGGATATTGGATTCCCATATAGAAGTATGCAAAGGATTGAAGCTCGAGTGAACGAAGGACAAAACCACGAGCACGAGAGTCTTTATAATCCGAGAAAATCCTGGACAAAAAACACAAGCCACCAAACACGAGAAATGGAAGAGGCGAGCCTCCTCACGTCACACTTATTAGAAATAAAACTAAAAGGATAAGCATGGGTTGCCACCCACGAAACACTTATTTTTGTTAACCGAGTCTTGAGCCTGACTCGATCCCCCATACTAAAGCTGGTCAAGAAGGATAGAAATGGAGAAACAGAACATCCAAGATAGAAATGTCTTCTCCATAGATCATCATCGGGCTTTCAGAAAAATCATAAATGATCTGGAAAGCTTTAAAGTCCCGACGAGATAAGAAGTGAGGAGATTTTTCCTCTTTTGAAGCAAGTATACCAGGATTGAAAACTTTAGCAGTCAAAACTCCCATATCAGACTCAATATCAAAGTAAATTCCATCATCATTCGGTGGTTTCTCAAGAGGACGAAGGGATGATGGAACATAATAACGATCAAAGTGAAATGACTCATTTTCAGGTAATGAAAGGGAATCATTGGTAAGTAATTCTTCAAAAAAAAGAATATCCCCTTCTGAGTCATAGTCGTCATTCTTAATACCCGGTGGTATTGAGTCATTCGGAGAAAGAAATATATCGATCTCCTCCATAAGAGAGTCACTATCCTCAACGGGGATAGGAGATGGGGAGAAAGACTCGATTATAGCATCATAAATTTCAGAATTAAGTTCTTCCGGAGGTCGAGGAGATGAATGATCATATAACAATTTCTCAACAAGACGAATATCTTCCCCTGGATCAAAGTCGGCTTCATCAATTCCCGGTGGAATCAAATCGATATGAGCGAGTTCACCGGAGAACTCCTCGAGAAGAGAGTCAATCTTAGGAGAAGAAACCATCGAAGTATCTCGTTTAAGCAAAGATTCTATAATATCAGACTCGGCATTAAAGTGATCATTATCATTTCCTTGTGGAATTGAATCGATCTCATTATAAAGCGGATCTATCTTACTAGAAATGATTTCTTCATCAAATTCAAAAAGAGGGTTCGAATAAATTTTGAAGTTTTCCTTCGGAACGTCCTCCTCAAAAAATGACTCGTCGTCACTAGAGGTAAAATCATCGTTAGAATCAAAGAGAGGATTTGAGAAAGTCGTAAAATTAGGAGAAGAATCATCACAAACGGGCACATCACACTCACTTTCATTATAGGATAAATCCTCGGACTCACTTAGGGTTAGGTTAAGGTCCTTAACACTAGACTTACTTTCTTCGTCCGATTCTTTTTTCGGAATAGTGTTAAGATGCTCATCCTCCATTATGAGAGAGTCCGTAATCGGTAAGTCGGGTGCGATTGCAACTGACAGAGAAAGTTCAAAAATAATATCTCTTAAAGGAATAGAACTTTTCTCGTCATCATCATCATCATCATCATAGAAAATAGGAGGCTTCCAATATTGAGAACTAACTTTAGCTGCCTGCTCTTCTTGTTTTAGTTGAATTCCATTAGAAATTTGCAAATCATTAATAAGTTTAAGTAGCAATTCTTGTATATTCTCTGGTTGATTCTGCTCTTCTTCCAAAGCTTGCTTTATTTTAAGAAATCTCTCCTCAGCTAGCAATAAAGCCATACTCTTTTCTTTAGGAGGTATTTGATCATACTTCTTTAAAAAGGCTTGTATAGCTTCCATTAGATTTTCTCTAGCTTGCAACATTTCCGTACTCGTTTCTCGAGGGGGTTGATGAACGACGGAATACTGCGGGGGTTGGAATTAATCAAAAACAGAAGAATTAGAATTATAGCAAGGGTTAGGTTCATAGTAATTTTGATTCATCGGTTGACACTGAAAAGTCTCATGAGGACCCCCACAGTTTTCACAACAAAGATATTGTTCTGGCTCATAGACAAGCGGGAATCATGGTAGACAATCAGAACTGTAGTGATGATCGCTTCCACATAACTCACAAGAGTATGTCTGGGGCTATGGTGGTGGGTTGATAAAGTTTGGAGAATCATTGTAAGAATACAGAGTTGGTTCATAAGTGAATGAATTTTCAGTTTCCGAATTACATCCTAAACAAGGTACCCCTCTATTATAATATCCACACCGCTCGCAAGTACAATATCGACAAGGTAGATCATTTAAAGGATTTTCGCAGCTGAAACAACTACGTTGTTCGAATGACGACATTAGAATTAAACCAATGAGATTAAGAAGAGTATTTTTGAATTTTTTTATGTATTTTAAACAAGAAAAATATTTTTGGGACCGATAAATCAAAGGTGCACGGTAGCTCTCTAGATAACGCACAAAGAAGCGGAGGAGCGGGTAAGCGCGAAACGTTTTAAAAACCTTCTCCTTTCGGGTCGAAGTTCGTCGGATCAACCCTCCTTATACCTCTCTTATAGTTTGTAATCTAAAGGTGAGCCGATTTGACAATTGACATCATGGTTTCTTTTGTTGTATATTTTTTTTGGTATTTTAAATACTTTAGGAAAAGTATTTGTGATTATTTTTATTGTTTATTATAATGGAGAATAAATTCACAAATAAAATGAGAAAATAAAATATTTTTGTATTCTTATATTTTATATATTCACAAAGAAAAACAATAACTTCACGGGGAAGGGTCTTTAAATCACTAGTCTTCAAACGTAAACTTGATAATCGTAACACGGATTCCCCGACAACGGCGCCAAAATTTTAATTCGTATCAAAGTGTATATATATAATATAGGCGAACTAGCCAAATTACCTTAAAATCCAAAGGTAATAAAACCAATTCACAAACAAAATATATTTCCGGAAGTATCGATTTTTCCTTTGAAACCACAAAGTTCGAATCGAACCCGGGTCATTTTTCCTCGACGAAGCCGTGAATGGAGAATCTCGTTTAAGTTTGTGATCGCGTGATTGAATATATCAAATTTTGATTTGGTTTCTATTTCTACAAATATAATGCAAAAAACAAGCAAAGGCAAGCAACAAATAAAGCAATTACGAATTAAGCACGAAAACGTTAACGGGAATCTAAAAACGCATCTAAAAACCTAAATAATCAAAATTTAACCTTAGAAATGCAAATTTAATTTCTAAAAGTCCTAAATGATTAAAAATAATTTTAGAAAAAAGAATTATATTTTTTTGACTTTTATTTTATTTATTATGAATTAAAAATAGTTTTAATCTAAAAATATTAAACTATTTTATAAAAATCTAAAAAAATTACGAAAAATACTTTGAACTGTTTTAAACATAGGAAAAATAAAATGGGTTAAACAGCTTATCTCAATACGCTAGAAATAACCCTTAAAGGGCTGATAGCTTAATTTTTGCAAAAATGGCTTAAAAGAAAAAAGGTTGGAAGGATTAATGTAAAAGTCCCAAGGGCGAGTATAAAGTGTTTGGTGTTCAGGTAGAGGTCCGGGTTCGATAACTGAGGACTTCCCTATTGCCTAACATTTAAAAAAACTAAACTTAAGCTAAAATTAAGCACTTTTTGCAAAAAACAATTTTTCTGAAAACACAAATTAAGCTAGAAGAGAGCTTCTAAAAATCACAGAAAGTCTCAAAAGCTTAAAAGGCTTTTGAGTCCTAAACTGATTTTGGCAACAAGCTTCTATAAGCTGAAACTTCAACTAATAAGCTATTAGAACCTTAAAGCACACTTAATAAGCAAATTCAAACTCAAATTAAGCATTTCTAAACAAGCTAGAAGCTTAGAAATCAGATAAGCTTTTCAAAGCTTCTAATAAAACAAAATGAGCAGGCAGTTTTAAGCTTAAATTTAAGCTACTTAAGTTAAAAGCTAATGTCTAAAACTTTAAAACCAATAAATCTTGAACTATAAAGAACTAAAATAAGCTAGAAATAAACATTTTGGAACACTATTAAGCTAAAAAAAACTACTTGAAAATGACAGTTCAGACAAGTTTTATGTTTTTGGTTTTTTTAAGTTTTTAACAAAATTAAGCTGGCTTTTGCAACCCTAAATTCAGATAAGAAAATGATTACTAAAATCTAATATAAGTTGAAACAGATTAAGCTCTATACCTAATGAACTAATGCTATGAAAATCAGAACCTATAACAAACATATATTATCCTAAATTTGAAGATCAAAACTGCCTTTAAAACCTTAAACCATTTGCATATTTTAACTGATTTGCCAAAAACTTGCACAAGCAATGGAACAGTATGAGACCATATAAACAAGATTGAAATGATGTGAATGAACTCAGTTTGACACTCAAAAACACACATCGAAAGCTTTTTATAACAATCCTTCATTTCAACAGTTTTAATGCTCAAAATTCTAGCAAACATGGATATTTTTCAAAGTAAACTTCAAAACTTTTAAAATCTGAATAAACACTTCTTAAAACTTGAATTAATACTAAAATATGATGAATCAAAAGTGGAAAAAGAACATAAGTGTGCAATAGCATTATTAACACATGGTTAATACTGCTTAGCCAAATCCTAAAATCCATTTTAAGCTAAGATAGACTTAAAAAATTCTTAAAATATGAAAACAAATTATCATTAAGGTTTAATAAGAACATTTAAGCATTTCTCTTAGAAAGTTAAGCACTCTAAATAAGCAGAACACAATAAGCAGTTTAAAGCAATTTCAAAATACTTTTATATCAAAACTTAAACTAAAGACTTTTAAGCATTAAACTGAATTCAAATAGCAATTATAAGACAAAATAAACAATTTTAAGCAGAAATAAGCAGTAATAAGCAAAGCAATAAGCAAAATCATGAAATAAGCTAAAATCAAAAAGTTAACATACCTTTGTCCTTTGCTAAAACAAGGACATCAATATGCTCACAAAGCTTATCTACAAGCTCCAGCTTGTTAGAAACAAGCTGGTAAAACCCATAAGCCCATCCAAATCTGGCTTATCATCCATATGAGCTTTTGAGTGGTTTTTAAGTGAAAATAGCTTAAACACTATAAGCTATGGAAAAGCTTATATTGCTTAAGTAAAACCGCTTAAGTAAAAGAGAACAAGAGCTTATAAAAGCTTATCAAAACATTTTCAAACATAAAATTGCATAAACATAAAACAGATTTTGCATAAAACTTAAACTTTCATTAAACTTTTAAAACATTACAATACTTGAAAAGAAAGATAATAAGCTAAAAATTATACTAATAAGCTGTAAATTACAAGAAAAAGATATGATAAAACTAGATGCCCTAATGTGTGAAAAACACCCTCTATTTATAATGGTCTTGAGAAGCATCTAGCCCTTTGAGGTGTGTTTCTTCTGTGAGTGTTCTCCACGCCATTCAATCTCAGCCCTTGAATCCTCTTTGTGCTTCTTTGAGCCCAGTCTCAGCCCTTGATTTTGGTGATGTGTTACTTCAGCCAATCTAATCGTGTGGAATTGCCAGCGTCAGCTTTTTTGGGACGATGTGTTGAGTGGGGTGTGAGTGGGTTTTGTAATGAAGAGGACAGTAAATAGTGATGGTGGTGGATTTGGCGGGAGTGGTTTGGGGAGTTTTATTATTTGTTTGGGTTAACGGGGGTGGGTGTTAAAGGTGTTAAAGATTTTAAGGTAGTGTTGGACTAACGGTGTTATGGTGCAAGGACTAACGGTGAAAAAGGTTAGGGACTAACTGTGTTAGTCCCCAAGGACTAACTTTGTAACAGTTTTAGGGTATTTTAGTTAAGGGTTAACGGGGTGTTGGGTTTAGGTGTTAAGTGGTTTTGGGCCGTTTGGGCCGGGTTTAGGATTAAAAGGTTTTGGGCTTTAGTTTTTTAAGGGCTTTGTATAAATGGCTTAATGGGCTGACTTGGCCCATTAACATGGGTCGGGTTAGCCCATTTATGACGAACACGTCTTCGGCTTTGACTCTCGCGCTCTTTCCAATCCCGTGCTTGGTTTTGTCCGGTTTTGGCCTTGTTTTTGTCCTTTAGTGAATATCCGATACCTACACAGCATAAATCACAAAATACACAAATACAATGCATTTTTTGATATATTTAGGTCATTTTAGGCTCGTTTTATTAGGTCAAAGGTATGTGTAATTAAGCACATACCACTCGTCAGGTGCTTCTTCGATGAGATAGCATGGGGGATCTTTACCCGGTCACGCAACCCTCTCCAATTCCTCATGCATTTCTTACCGGTCAACATACGTGGCACCAACGACTTGGACATCCAGGAAGTGAAGTGTTACGTCGTCTTGTTTCTTGTAATCTTATTTTGTGTAATAAAGAGAAACCTCCCATTCTTTGTCATGCTTTTCAGCTTGGCAAACACGCGAGGCTTCCATTTGTTAGTTCTAATACTTTGGTTACATCTCGTTTTGACGTTGTTCACTCAGATGTGTGGACTTCACCCATTTAGAGTCTTTCAGGTTTTAAATACTATGTTTTATTTTTTGATCATTGTTCATATTTTGTTTGGGTTTATCCGTTGGTTAATAAATCGAATGTCTTGACTAAGTTTATGTTTTTTCGTACTTATGTTAATACTTAGTTTAAATGTGAAATCAAGTCGTTTCAGTGTGATTATGGTGGTGAATTCGACAACCATGCCTTACATACATTATTTGCCTCTAAAGGTATTCAGTTTCGGTTTTCTTGTCCTAAAACCTCCCAACAAAATGGCAAGTCATAGTATATGACTACTCTAGGTATACTTGGACTAGATTCCTTAAGGACAAAACCGAAGCCTTTGATCAATTCGAAATATTTAGTAAGAAAATTCAAAACCAATTAGGATGTACTATAGTGTCAATAAGAACCGACCACGGTAGGGAATTTGATAATGAGGTGAAATTTGGAGAATTCTTTAATGCCAACGGTACTACACATAACTTCTCGGCTCCACGCACACCTCAATCAAATGGCGTGGTTGAAGGAAAAAATAGGACACTACAAGAAATGAGTAGAACTATGTTGAACGAGCAATCGTTACCACAAAAGTTTTGGTGTAATGCCATAGATACTTTAACATACATTCTCAACCGAATCCTAATTAGCCATCTTAGGAAAAACACCTTATGAACTCTTGAGAGGTAAGAAACCTACTCTTGACTATTTTAGAGTTTTTGGAAGCAAGTGTTTCGTATTAAACACCAAAGACTACCTTACCAAGTTTGACCCAAAGTCATACGAAGGTGTCTTTTTAGGTTACTCCCAAAATTATTAAGCCTACATCATACTTAATAAACACACTAGGAAAATCTAAGAATCACTCAGCGTGACATTCGATGAAACTCCTCTACCCTCTAAGACATCACCCTTGGTGGATGATGACTTAGACGAAGAAGAAGCTATTAGGGCAACCGAAAAGAAAAACCTAGTAAATGTTTTTGAGGATGAAACACTAGAAATTGATGAAATAGTCAATATTAAGTAATCTAGGAACCATCCTTTAGAAAATGTCATAGGAAAACTTAACCAAAGAACCCTTAGGTCACAAGCCCAAAACCAAAGTAACTTCTTTTGTTTTATATCAACTATAGAACCTAAGAACGTGAATGAGGCTTTAGGAGATGAAAGTTGTTAGTCGTCTAGCTATGCAGGAAGAATGTAAATCATTCATTGCTAACGACGTTTCGGAAGTTAGGTTCACAACATAAGAATATGACATTCATAGGAACATAAGAGGTGTTTAGTAATAAGATATGTATATGAACGGTATTGTTTCTCAAAATAAGGCTAGGTTAGTTGCTCAAGGTTACAAGCAACAATAGGGCATCGATTATGATGAAACTTATGCCCCGGTTGTTAGACTTGAGTCTATTAGGATATTATTAGCTTATGTTTGTGCCTTAGATTTTAAACTATTCCAAATGGATGTAAAAAGTGCATTCCTGAACGGTTTTATCAATGAGGAGGTATACGTGGCACAACCTCCGGGATTCATTGATTTAAAAAAACCGGATCATGTTTATAAATTAAAGAAAGCTTTGTATGGTCTTAAACAAGCACCCAAAGCTTGGTATGATAGATTAAAAGCTTTCCTTATTAAACATGAATATAGAATGGGAATGGTAGATAACACTCTTTTTACTAAGAAGAAAAGTTCAAATCTCATCTTTGTTCAAATTTATATGACGAGTGACAATACAACTATATTCGGTTCGACTTGTCAAGACATGTGTGATGAATTTGACAAAATCATGCATGACGAGTTCGAGATGAGCATGATGGATGAACTTAACTTCTTCCTTGGATTACAAATAAAACAAATGGAAGATGGTATCTTCTTTAATCAATCTAAGTATATTAAAGAAATGCTTAAGAAATTTGGCTTAGAAGATTCTAAACCAATGAAAACCCCCCATGTCTGAAAAGGAGGTGATCCAGCCCCACCTTCCAGTATAGCTACCTTGTTACGACTTCACTCCAGTCACTAGCCCTCATTCCTGCCAGCAGAGAAAAAAAAGATCTAGCTAAAGTACAGAATAAGCAAATCAGAATGAGAATTACGAAGAAAAGAACTCTTCTTTCTCTTTGAAACTCTTATTCGATAAATCATGATTAAAGTGACTAAAAGTAAGAATCAAGTTATGATGGTGGAAATTCTAGGGCAGCTGTCTGTTCTTAGAAAATGTCCGACAGATAAAGCCGTCCCGAAAAGAGGAAAAACCCTCCGACATCAATTTTGTCTTCTCTATATTACTATATCTCTAGAGTCAATAATTTTATATGAGGAACTACTGAACTCAATAACTTGATGCCGTTACTCTTCATTTTTCTGTTGAGGTCTATCCTATAGAGGTACTCAAATTGGATCAGTGATCGATTTCTAGGTTTCGTCGTAAACCTAATTGGTTACTTCTAATTACGTAATTTAATAGTTCAAACCGCACTCAAAGGCAGGTCATTTCCCATTTTTATTGGAGCTTCTATACCAGAAATAATGGTATCTCCAATTATAGCCCCCCATGGGATGTAAATTATATCTCTTTTCACCATCCCTAGAGTGTATGAGACAAATGTATGCATTTCGATTTGGGTCGTATTCTATGGTTACGATTCTACCATATATGTCTTTTTCATTTCGTCGAAAATCTATTTTACGGTATTGACGCTTATGACCTCCCCCTCTATGCCATGTGGTAATGATTCCTCTGGCATTACGACCTTTACCACAATGATGTTGTCTCTGATACTAAACTCACAAAAGACGAAGAGTATAAGTCGGTAGATAGTACCAAGTATCGAGGCATGATAGGTAGTTTATTATACCTAATGGCAAGTAGGCCCAATATAATGTTTAGTGTCTGCGTTTGTGCCCGCTTCCAAGAGGATCCCTAAGCCTCTCACCTTAAAGCGGTTAAGCGTATCTTCCGATACATTAAAGGCACTACGCACTTAGGATTATGGTATCCTAAGAGGACCGGCATAGAAACAGTAGTATATGCCGACTCTGATCATGCGGGAGATTATGTAGATAGGAAGAGCACTAGCGGTATTTGTACGTTTATGGGATGTTGTTTAACATCTTGGTTCTCGATGAAACAAACCGCTCTTGCTATATCCACTACCGAAGCCGAATTCGTAAGCGCCGGAAAGGCATGTCAACAAGCACTATGGATGAAACAAGCTCTCATCGACTATGACGTATGACTCAACGACGTTCCCATCATGTGTGACAACAAAGGCGCGATTAACCTTAGCAAAAACCTGGTGCAACATTCTCGTACTAAACATATCGAAATACGTTACCACTTTCTTCGTGATAATGTCCAGAAAGGACATATCTCAATAAAAAAAAAGTGCCGTCCATCGACAACATCGTCGACATTCTTACTAAACCCCTTAAACGTGAATCGTTTAACTATCTACGTCTTGGTTTAGGAATGATGGAACACATTCCATAAATCTTATATGTCTGTTTCTCCTTATTGTTTCGATTCTAGTCCGTGTTCCATTATGTGTCGTGACAACTTAATTACTTCATCCGAAGTACTTTAAGCATTTTTAATTCGTGAAATGTAAATTAAAACATCACTCTTCTTGGTAAAACTTTTGTCAAAAACTAAGTCCAAAAACCCTCGCTGAGGGCGGCCCACTTACCCTAGGCGGCCCCTAATATATTTGGGACCGCCAAAAAATATAGGACCGCCATCAGCAAACTTCCATCTTAAACACTTAGTAAAAAAAAAATCAAAAAAACAAAAACAAACACCCCCTCTCATATGTGCAGCGACGAACACGACCCATTTCACCCTAAAACTCAAAATCAACCACTAAAACTTTAATTGAAGATCAAATTAACACCTATAATCATCCACAACATCTTAAAGATCATCAATTATAAGTCATTTCATCTATTTTCTTTCAATTTGAGTCTAGGGTTCATGATGAACATCAAAATTAAAATTGGGGATTTTCTATTTTTCTTTCAATTTTGTAAAATTAGGACTACTAGGATATAATGTATAACTAATATACTTCCCGTAGATATAGGATTTGCATACATTGGTGAGCTTGTCGTAAAAAATGATTTTGAACTAAAACCCCAATCTCATTTTCAAATCACTCACGCTAGGAACAAAATAAAATTGTTGTTATACATTGTCAATACAATCTAAAAACGTTTTCAAACACATGCATAATGATCTCATGAACAAATTTCGAGATACATAATTCATATGTATTTTTCGACTTGTTTGGATGAGCAAAATCAAATTAAGGAGCGTTTGGGTTAACTCTTAGGATTTTACTCTTAGGTCGAGTTAATCGTTACTCCACATTTGTCACATTTAGGCATACACTAGAAACTATGTCAATAGATAATTAAAATGTGATCTTGGTTGTTTTATTTTAGGTGACAATGCCTCGCAAATCATCAGAAGATTATAAAAATACAAAACATTACATCCCAATTATTTCACATGAATTTCGTACACCCATAAAAGAAAAACTAAGAAACCTCGAAAGTCGCTACATTCATGAGGGTCGGGTGGTTTTTGATAATTTTACGAATCTAAACTATGTTTGGTCTTTATTTCACTTTGTCGAGTTCAATTGTCTCCTTGAAATAAATGAACAAATATGTCCTTGTTTCATTCTTGAGTTCTATAGTCAATATCAACTCAATTATTCTGACGAAGGTCAAATGTTTGTCGAATTCATAATTCAAAACCAATTCTTTTCTTATTCTCTTGAAGACTTTGCTCAAATTCTTGACATACCTTGTACGGGTGTGTGTGTCTTTACTGACAGATGGCAACTTGATGAGCTGGTATATGGTGCCCCTTCGGAAGGTCCATATCAAACCAACCTCCCTTCTCCCGATGACATCATCTCTTATATTCGAGAAGATCGAGAAGGTCAAGTCACTCGCATCCGTCATAAGGAAGAAATTGAGGTTCAAGACTATCAAATTCTTACTCGTAAAGTTATGTCAACTTTGAAACCTTTGGAAAAAATAATTTGGGAAAATGTCTTTTGCTTGGGGGGTAATCAGGATCATGTTCCCGTGTGTCTTTGTTATATGCTTTATTGTGTTGCAAACTCTAAGAAATTCAATCTCGCCTATTACATGGCGAAAAGAATGAAGTGGGTTACTAAGCAATCCTGGTTAATTCTACCTTATGGTATGTTATTAACCCGTTTGTTTAACTTCATCATGAGTGAAAATCCCGAGTTGTCAAATGAGTCATATGTCTTGTACGATCGTGTCATCGATCCTTTTGGCGCTCAAAAAGAGCGAAAGACTAGAAAGGATCTTGGCACGACAAGAGGTCGTTACTCCACTTCTTTTTACTCCACCTTCGGTCAACCATCTTCCTCTCATTTTAATGATGATGATGATGGAAATGACGAAGGGACCTCGCGTGCAAGCACTCCTTCCCTCATTCGTTATGTCAACTCGTTAACCAATGAAGTTCCCCAAGTTTTTCAAAATCCACCCAACATTGACCCTCACTTAGAACCCTTTTACACCCGTCAAACCGAAATAATCAACCGTCAAGTATAAATTCGAGATGAGTATCATGGTGGGTTAAGGTCAATCGGAAAAGGTCTCAAAAATTTGTGGAGAAACATGAAGAAGTGAGCAATGAGGAAAATTGCTTTATGACATTATTATTTATATTATTTACTACTTATATGAAGCTTTAGTACTTGAACATATGTTATGTGATATATTAGTACTTAGTATGGGCAACATAACTTACCATGGATGATCTTTCAGTTTTATCATCCTAAACCCATGCTTGCATACACCTTGATACAATCTTGCTACATATATGATATTATACTTGCTTGACTTTTAGTAAATTAGCCTACATATGTTTTCCTCATAGAACTTAAGATAGTTGATATTGTGAATTTGATTATTGAGTATTAGATGATTCATGATGAAATAGGTTTGACTGAAAAAGGGGAAGTTTAGGTAACTCTTTTATAGGATTTACAGTAAATCAAGAAAACTGGAAAATTTCCTGTCTTCAGAAAATGGCCCCCATATATAAGGGGCGGTCTCCTAATATATTTGGGACCGCCATCAGAAGTCACAGAAATTTTACTGTGATTCTTGATTTTTTGTGCAGTTAACTATTCTTTCTTAGACCCAACTAAACCTTCTGCGTTTTGCTAAACCACTTTTGGAATATGAGATTTTAACTCTCATGCTTTTCCACTTTGATCTCTTTCTCCCTAATTAAATAAGTCATCCTCCCCACTTCTATCATTATCTTCATCTTCCTCACACCATTCTACCATGAATTCCACCAATGCCTCTTCTTCTAACCCTACCAAGAAAATCAAATTAACCATAATCCCTCCTAGACAACTATTTGTTAACATCTCTAATGATAAAGATATCACCACCACACCTTCTCCCACAACAACATCCTCATCTCTAACTCCTCCAAATGCACCATCCAAAACTCTATCAACCAATGACACCTCAACAAGTCATGAAGATACACCTTCTTCCTTTCAATCAAAATTTCAAATCTCACCTCCATCCTCTCATAAACCAACTTCTCCTCAACCTCTAAACCCTTTGCTTGAGAACATCTTGGATGCTCCTCCTAGACCCTTAAATCCTCAACCAATTCAAAGTTATCCTTCTTTGGATATCACTCTCTCACTATCACCTTTTGAAAATATTAAACCACCATCACCATCATCTCCACCACAACCTCAACCTCCTATCATGGGCCATCCTCTTTTCTACAACTATCATGACTATCATGGGTCAACTTGCATATGTTGCTCTCATAATCGAAACCTCTTCTTAACCCTAAGAGATGAGATGAACATCATGTTTGCTCATCTTGAGTATCTTCTCACTACCGCAATCACCTCTCATTTTCCACCACCACCTTGAAATGTTTTCAAAAACTCTCATAAATGTGTCACCCCAAATCTTTTGCTCAAAAGTCATCCTCTATGAATCATGAATCATCTAGGACTTAATCTCTTGTAGTGTAATTTATGAATTTATGTTTTCTTGCTTATCTTAGCTCTATTTGCATGTTGTATGAGTTAACTACTTGTGTTTATTTTTGTATGAGTTTCTTACTTATGGAATGAAACTCCTTATGGGTGACTTAATCTAAAATTTCTATGTTTCAAGATATTTGTCTTGCACTTGTACTTCTAACTTTGTTTTGTAGCAAACAATTTTCGTAAGATCGATCCCTTGGTGCCCCAAAACGAGGGGGAGCTCACATCAAGGGGGAGTCTTGATATCGTCGATTTCTTTCTCACCTCTCCAATTCGACGATCATCCTTTTTGAATTCGACAAAAAGGGGGAGAAATGGAACAAAACTCATTAATAATTTGAAACCTTTAATTTTATTTAAAATGAGTTTATATTTTGTCATCATCAAAAAGGGGGAGATTGTTAATACAAATAATGTCTAAAAACGTTATTTATATTTTTCGACCTCTCATTGTTTTGATAATAACAAAATGTAAAAACGTTTACGATAAAAATAAACGTTCACAAATTATTAAGTGTGAAATTTCATTTCTAAGATTAGTGATCACTTAAGGTATGGATAAACAAAATCATTAAGCATGATTAGTGATCAAGAAAATATTTTTCTCTTAAACCTCACTTTTAATTCTACAAAAGTATTTTCTTAAAAATACATTTACAAAATATTTTCTAATTAAAAGAAAAGTTTTATTAAAAACTTAAAATTTGAATTTTAAATTCCCCCCCAAAATGAAAGGTTCCATAGCTGATACAACCTTCACCATAAAAAGACAAAAATAGAAGCGGAGTCTAGGGGTGGCCCCCTTATAGGCCTGGCAGCCGCCATATATATATGGGGCCGTCAGGACCGCCTCCAGTTACCGTTGGGATTTCATGTCTATAAATACTGCTCCATTCCCAGCAGAAAAATATTCCACTTTGCATGAAATTTTTTAGTTCTTTCTCTCTCTTCTTTCTCTCACTAAAAATATTAATCACTAACATTTTTAGATCTTGTTTTAAGTGATCTTATCTTATCTTCTTCATCTCATCTTTCCTCTCTATTAAGTGCAGGAGAAGAACACTCGTATTCGCTAAGAAAGGAAGTGTTGATTAATGATCTCTCTTCTCTTCTTCTAAGTTCCAAATCTCTATTGTATTTATCTTGTGAATTTGTGTAATTCATATATTATGTAGATCTGATAGTGTAGATCTTGTGAGTGTGTATATCTTATGAAGTGGTAGATTGGTTCTAGCTAAGATTAGGACTCGACATTTAGCTTAGTGTCAAAAAATAACGTAAGCGACATGTAAACGGTTTTCTCCGCCTAAAGGGAGCTTGTTGACATGGTGAAATCTCGAGTAGGATACTAGGGGAGTGGAGTAGGGCGAAGAGGAGCTTCGTAGCCGAACCATATAAAATCTTGGCGTCTTGGTTTGATTGTTCCTTTCCTTATCTCTTTACTTATTATTGTTATTGTTATTTAGGCATAGTTTAGATAGTAATTGTTTGTTCATATTGTTGGTTGATTAAACATACAACTCGAATCTAAACATTTTTGAAAGCAAACTTTTAAAATGAAAAAGAAGCTGTAAACTATTCAACCCCCCTTCTAGTTTTGACATATTACAAGGCCTCTAAGGGTATACTAAGTGCATGTGAAATATATTAAGAGTGGATGGCAAGGTAGTATGAAGACTATTACCCGATGGTACCCTTTCTACACAATCATGTTTTCCTAGACATATCAACAACAATACAGACAAAAGCTGGTTTTCTAAGACCTAACATGCACATCCATCACAAGAAGCAACACTACTAAGATCTACATTCTAGGTTTTATACAATCATAAATAAACACAATAGGAGGTCTAGCCAAGCATGTTATAGATAAAGCAAGAACAGATAAGAATCACACAACAAGACATATTAAATGATTAAATAAGTCTTACTTGATTAGAACATGAATTGAAGGAAGTACAATAGGGTTTTTAGGCCCTAAAATCATCCCTAACTTCGGGTTGGTATATATAGGAAAATCGCTGCGACGGCGTCGCGTTTTTAATCGTGACGCCGTCGTGAAAAAGAATATTCTAGATAATGGGCTGGGTCGTGTTCTCTTACGCCGTCGTGAGATATTGTGACGCCGTCTTGGTCTTTGTTGCGACGGCGTCACGTTGAATCTGTGACGCCGTCTCTAGACTTTAAGGATAATTTCTTAAGAGATGTTGGTGTAGGTCCGTAGTCTTGTCCGTTTCTTCTTCAAATGAGCCCAAGTTACAGGTAAATCTTCCAAATGCCTTCCAAATGTGAAATACCTGAAAAGGAACGATTAAGTATCTATTTTGGGCATAAATGCACGATTTAGGGGGTTAAACGACCCTAAAAAAGTGTATAAAATGACACCTCATCACTACCCCTCGGCCATCCATCTTTTACCAACCTTCCAAATCTTCTAAATCATCACTACCCCTCGGCCAGCCATCCAGATTAAAGAAGCAAAAAAAGGATGAAGAGGATGAACGGCTCCTCTTAATCTTCAAACAGATCCACATCAACCTGCCTTTCCTAGGAGCCATGATTCACATGCCAAAGGGAGCCAATGTTTTGAAAGATCTCCTCTCACATAAGGAAAAACTTGAAAAAGCAGCCTCCTTGGTCAAACTCAGCGAGGAGTGTTCCGCTGTTATCCAAAGGAGCCTACCTAAAAAAGAAGGAGACCCAGGAAGCTTCATACTACCATGTCTCATCGGACCCCTGGCAGTATAAATCTCATGCCACATTATCTCTTCTGACGATTAGGGATTTCTAAACTTAAACCAACCAAAAAGAGCATTCAATTGGCTAATCGATCTATCAAATACCCCATCGGGGTCTGTGAGAATCTATTGGTAAAAGTAAGCAAGTTTATCTTCCTGGTTGATTTTGTAGTTTTAGAAATGGACGAAGACGAGCTAGTCCCAATCATTTTGGGATGGCCCTTCCTAGCCACGGCAAGAGCTGTAATCAAAGTTCAATGGGAAAATTAAGTTTAAGGGTCGGAAGTGAAACCGTCACCTTCAACATTGGGAAATCTATGAAATCCAAACACTCCCGTGAGGATTACCTATACTGCTTCGATCACACCGCCAAGCTGGTCCAGGAACAATGGGTCGACACAATTAATCATGACAAAACATGGACTGATGGAGAAGAGGAGGAAGATTCTAACAAGGCGCTTGCAGTTTCTTTCTACCCGAGGGCAGAGCCGGTGGAACCACTCAAATGGAAGGCCCTGAAGAATTGATTAAAACCGTCAAGCATCAAACCACCTAAACTCGAACTGAAGGAATTACCTGAGCACCTTAAGTACGCTTTCCTTCAAGAAAATAACCAACTTCTCGTGGTCATCTCATCCGCATTACCCACCACTGAAAAGGGAAAACTTCTTGAGGTTCTTAAAAACCATAAAGGAGCAATCTCTTGGAGCATTGCAAACATAAAAGGGATCGACTCATCCTTCTGTACACACAAAATTCTCATGGAAGACGAATTCAAACCAAGTGTCCAACCTCAAAGACGAGTAAACCCTAACATCAAGGAGGTGGTAAAAAAGGAATTCATAAAGCTCCTTGATGCAGGATTAATCTACCCCATCTCCGACAGTCCTTGGGTGAGTCCCGTCCAGGTAGTTCCAAAGAAGGGGGATGACTGTAGTAAAGAACGAAAAGGACGAGCTCATCTCACAAAGAACGGTTACTGGGTGGCGTGTATGTATCGACTATCATAAATTGAATAGTGCAACCTGGAAAGATCACTTTCCACTTCCGTTTATCTATCAGATGCTCGAACGCCTAGCTGGCACAAATACTACTGTTTTCTTGACTGGTTTTTAGGATATTTCCAAATCCCCATCGCCCCAGAGGATCAGGAGAAAATCACATTCACTTGTCCCTACAGAACCTTCATATACAAGCGAATGCCCTTCGGATTATGCAATGCCCCTGCAACCTTTCAACGCTGTATGATAGCCATATTCTATGAGCTTATTAAGGATAGCATGGAAGTATTCATGGACGATTTCTCCGTCTTTGGTAGTTCTTTCGACCACTGCTTGAAAAACCTTAAGAAAATGCTGAAAAGGTGCGAGGAAACCAACCTCGTGTTAAACTGGGAAAAGTGCCACTTTATTGTAAAGGAAGGAATCTTCCTCGGCCATAAGGTCTCTGGTTCTGGGATTGAGGTTAATAAGGTAAAAATTAAGGCAATCTCCAAATTACCATATCCCACAAATGTGAAGGCCATTTGAAGCTTTCTAGGACATTCTGGTTTCTATAGAAGTGTCGGTTGTCCTTAATCACTTTACTTTATTACTATGTAGCTTGAATTCAAAAAGAAAAGAGAAGGAAAGTTTAGAGAGAGAAACAAGAGAGAGAAAGTGGTTGAATTACTTGCAAAATGGAAATGTTTACAAATGAACCAACACCATTTTCCTTGATGGAAAATGGTATATATACCCTACATAACTACATGGGGCGTGTGGGCTTTTACTTGGGCCGGGCTCGGGATTGACTTGGGCTTTAGCCCGATACACATACAATATTAGCTTACATTTACGAGCCCGTTTACCCTTCTAGCCTATTACAACGTATAATTAATTAAGTGACCGAGACCTAATATAATGAACGAACTTCCTTGTTCGACTCAATATTTTTGAGGCTAACAATCTCCCCCGAAGTGAGTTCATTGTGACACTCCTTCGTGAGATCAATGAGATTGCTTTTGTCGTTAAGCTCTTGTGATCTTTGTCTCTGTCTACGTTGTAGGCTTGTTCCTTCATGCTTTGTGATCTTTGATCTTGAGCCTTTGTCATTGTCTTTAGACTTCGTCTTTTTCGTCCGAGATCTTTAAATCTTTATCCTTCCGTCTTGATCGTCTTTGCCACCTTGCGATCTTGTGTCTTGACCAACATGCTCATACTTTGCATCATCTTGAAAGCTTGCTAACAATCTCCCTTGATAGACTTGATATCTTTGAAGGAAGATCTTGTATATCAGAGTTTGTGCGGAAGTCTTTGTCTTTAATTCTTGAGCTTTCATGATTCTTGAATCTTGATGCTTATAGAATGTCTTTGTAGTTTGAGCATGAGCATGTGGTAATGAATCCGACTTCAGCTGGAATGAGGCATCACCATCTCCATCTTTATGTATCCTGAAATAAAACAGTTAGCAATAAAGCGGGTGGACGAATATGGCTTTGTCATTCGTCCGGATTTGGTTAGATTAACCTCCGGTTCCGTAGGACCGTTTTACAGTATAAATACTGTACCTGTGATCAGGTAGATTCAAAGAATCTCCTTGACAGGGTTTCCAGCTCAAAGCGTAGGGTCTTCTAACACAGATGTATTAGATTTGCCATGCTTGCTAGTTCTCATTACCGGAACGTCTCAAAGCAGACAACACGGTAAGAGTGAATCAGATAGTTACTATCTTTCTGATTATGTCGTCAATTCATTTACTGGACCTTTATCGATATCCAGTTGACACAAGCTTGATTCATATAGAATCTCGCAAGTCACCTACCGCAGTGCTGTTTGATGATGACACTGGAAGGATTTCCATTCGTCATTGTGAATACTAAAGAGTATCACTCTGAATGTTCTGGCAGAATCACAAGGATAATGCGTAGGACTCTTGTTAACAGCTTGTGAACTTAATGATGTTCAACAAGTGTTTGTCATGGAATGTGTCCTAATGAGATTTATTTGATGATCTCTTGGCTCTAGACTCGATTAGTGCGTTTTGGTTTTTAGTAATCGGAGGCTGGAGCAGACTGCCACCTATTCAATATTAACTAACTCGGAGTGAGAAAGTCAATAGTAGTCGAGTGTATCTCCGTGACAAATGAGACAAGTTTCTTTTGAGGAGGAAAGCCGAATGGTGGGAAGGTTGTGCTTTGCATCACTGGTCCATGATGTGTCTTCCATGTCTGCAATTCAACATTGTATTTCTGACGCATAATGTATTGACCCGGTTTCTGCCTAAGTTGTGTGGAGGGCTTCTTTCTTTAGACCCTTTATCCATACATTTCTTTTTCATTCTTTAACCCCTTCAATGCTTACCAAGACGTCATTACTAACACCTTGTTGTGATTGTTCCAGTGTTAGCTCAATCTTAGTCGGCATTCTTCCCTTATACACATTCATCTCCAATCATACCTAAGGACTGCTATTTCTAACTATGGAGTGTCCTTGGGTAGATCCCTCCGGTTCTGGTTGGATCATAGGACAAATACCTAACCTTACCACCTTATGTCTTCAGAATCGTCGTGAAATAAGATGTTGTAGGGTATGAGATCGAACCATGAAACCGTTTCTGAATAGCACTTTGAGTCTTTTAGATCACATTTTAATTACATTTCTCCCCTTATTTTAAATTCTAAGTCACTTAGATTTTGAAATACTGTGTGATTAAAATTTGTCTTGAAAAGGCCATGGGGAAAAATGTTGAAGCTTAGCATGAATTATTTGGAACTGTGTCATCTTGCTCCCCCTCAATTTTACATATGTTTGACACCAATAAAAATGATACCAAGTTGTAAAAAATAAAAAAAAATCGATATAAAATTGAGGTTGAACACTTAGTCATCTTATAACTATCATTCTATTGAATTGTCATTATTATCTTATTGTTATTAAGAGACTTTTTGGGAATGGTTTGAATACATAAGAATGGTTGTGATATGATGTATCCAAACACATTAAACGTTGTTTTTCGAAAAACTCCCCCTTGAAAGATGGAGTGTTGAACACACAATTTTATGATTATGAATTGTCAGTGAGATATTCTTGAAAGAAAAAAATTTGGTTCAAAATTTTGAAAAAACCAATCATGTTAAAAGGCTTCTCTTCCAACTTTAAGGGTAAGCGCACTTATGCGTACACTTTCCTTTTTCTTGAGCTCAAAACCTTGAATGTCTTATAAGAACGGTTCAAGACCGAGAAAAGTTGAATTTTTCGTTGTTAGGATAAGTTTATCTTCATAGATAAGCTTTCTCTTTATTGAAGTCCGGGTTACGTATGATATTTGCACATAAGCCATCATAAAAAAAATAGGAAATGGACATGTTTTGAAAGCATTTGATAACTCCTGTTCGACTTCATTTACACGCCCGTGTCGATATTGATCAACATTTCTAGGTACGTAAATGTTATCGATTCCAAGAGACATGTCGAGAAGAATATTTTTTGAAACATTTTCTGATTTTTTGATTTTGTATTTTCTTTTTGAAATTTTATATTTTTGTATTTTTTTTCTTTTTGAAATTTTATATTTTTGTATTTTTCGATTTTCAAAAATATGTACATGTTGATGTTTGATGAGGTATCAAGCAGATTCTTTTATTAGAACCTCCAGTTCTGCTAGAGTCAAACATCTCATACACGATTCGTCTGCGAGATACTGAACCCTTTCTTGGAGGGCTTTAGTAAACAATGTAAAGCCAATTGTTTTTCGTTCTGACAAAGTACAATTCAATTATACCGTTTTCAACCTGTTCCTTTATGAAGTGATACCGAGTATGGATATGCTTGGTACGGGAGTGTTGCACGGGGTTGCATGATATTGCTATGGCTGACTGAGAGTGCTATACGCAGAATTTTGTTGTAGTTGATGCCATAATCGGAAGCTGTGGTCCGAATCTAAATTTTCTTGAGCATCAACTTGCAGATAACGCCACGTATTCAGCCTTTGCGGATGACATTGCAGTACAGTTTTGCTTCTTTGACATCCAGCTGGTCATAGCTTATCACCTAGGAATTGTATTCCTCTAGAAGTGCTTTTGCGAGTATCAAGGCAACCGGCATGATCGGCATCTAAAAAAGCTGTTAGTTCAAAGCCAGAACCCTTCGGATACTAAAGTCCAATGTGAATGGTACCTCTTAAGTATCGAAAGATCCTTTTAACCTCTTTGAGGAGTTTTCAGTCGTTTGCTTGATATCTGCACTCAATTAACTTCAACTTGCACTATGTATGGTCTACTAGGATGTTAGATACATAAGTGACCCGATTTTGCTACGGTAGTCAGTTTGGTCTACGGGTTCACCACTCAAGTCTGCATCTAATTTAGGTTTCGTAGCCATTGGTGTACCAATGCTTTGTCCTTTTTCCATACCATGTTTTTTCAGAATCTCTAAGGTGTACTTGGCTTGATTGATAAAAATACCTCGTGGGGATTGGTGGATTCTGAAGTCCTTAAATGATTTATTTCTCCATTAAGGGACATCTCAAATTCTTACGTGCATTAATTTTTCAAAACGTTTTGAAAATTTAGGGTTTGTGAAACAAAATAATGTCATCAACGTAAATCTGCACAAGTAGAATGTCCTCCCCGTATTTTATCGTGAATAGGGTCGGGTCAATGATACCTTTAGTAAACCTTGGAAATCAGGAATTTTGAGAGTTCATCATACCAGGCTCTCGGAGCTTGTGGTACTCCATATTCGAGCTTTCTTAGACGATAAATCTTTGTCTGGATGATCAGATCAAACGAATCCGTCTGGTTGTGCAACATAAACCTCCTCCTTCAATGGACCATTAAGAAATGCCATTTTTACGTCCATCTGATAAATTGGAAAAGGTCTTATGTGTTTTCTTTTCCACCATATGCGACAAAAATCCTGACAGCCTCCAAGCGAGCAACTAGAGCAAATGATTCTTCGAAATCAATACCCTCTTCCTGAGCATAACCCTTTGCTACAAGTCGTGCTTTGTTGCGAATTACAGTTTGGTCTTCATCCTTTTTGTTTTTCCATAACCACTTTAGCTTGATTACGTTCTTGCCAAAAGGTTTGTCAATGAGTTCCCAGACTTGTAGTCTGTCAAACTGATGAAGTTCTTCCTGCATTGCTTCTATCCATGCAGAATCAGCCATTGCTTCCTTAATGTTTTTCGGTTCAACAATACTCACGGTGAGTGCGAACATACACATTTCAGGATCTGTTGCAAGTTGTCGTCTTGTTTGAACTGGCTTGGATGGATTTCCACGAACTTGAGTGTATACGGGTGTCTTTGTTCCATCGGTATTCGTATGTTGAGGTTGATTGAAGGTATGCACATTTGAATTACCAATATTGCGTGAGGAAGACTCAGCAATTTCTTGTACCGGTGTACAGAAAGGATTGGTAAATTCTGCTTGATCATTGTTGTTTTCTTCAGCATTGACATGTGTTGGAGTTGATGGTATTGTTGTAGGGTGAATATTCGTTGAAGGTAGTGTGTCTTGTTTAGCAGAATCGTCGGTGGGAGAAGAAGACTTGTTGACACGTGAAGTACCATCATTGAAAAATTCATCGTACAAAGGACCGAAAAGAAGATCCAACTCCTGGGCTGTGTTGGAATGTTGTATCTGTGAAGGAGAAAACATTTTGTAGTTCTGGTGCGGGGTCAGGGTTGTCATAATCTGACACCTTTTGTGTTGGGGGACCGAGGGCCTGAAGTCATTAGCAACAGACGTCTCTTTTTCTTATTTTCCCCCTTTTTTTTTTCTGACATCTCTTTGATCTCATCAAATCAGAGATGGATGGATTCAACTATCAACCTTGTTCTCTTGTTATAGACACGATATCCCTTTGATTGAGTGGAGTATCCCACCAAAATGTACGGATCCCCTTTTTCTTTCATCTTATCCAAATTTTCACCATCTCTTGTTAAGTAACAAGTGTAACCAAAGATGTGAAAGTGTTTAATTAAGGGTTTTCTGTCATTAATGATGTGATATGCTGTTTTCTCATGAGTTTGGATGATGATGGATCTGTTTTGAGTATAGCATGCGGTTGTAATTTTTTTAGCCCAAAAGAATAAAGGAAGTTTAGAAGCCGAAAACATCGTTCGAGCAGCCTCAACGAGAGTGCGGTTTCATTCTTTCGGACCAACGCCGTTATGTTAGGTGTTTGAGGAGTAGGGTTTGATGCTCAATTCCTTCTCTTAAAGATGCATTAAGGTGCTTGTTTAAGAGAACTCAGTGCCTCTGTCAGTGCGAACAGAAATTTAAGGGCTTGAAGATTTCTTTGGATCATCGTGAGAAAGTCTTTTAAAACTTCTGGTGTTTCATCCTTGGAACGTAGAAAGAGAGTCCAAGTGTATCTGGAGTAGTCATCGACGATTACCAGAATATATTTCTTCCCATTTATGCTTGCAACCCGCATTGGACCACATAAGTCCATATGAAGCAAATTTATATGTCATATTTGAACTAGGAACAGTCTTTGACTTGTAGGAGCTTCGTTTTGCTTTATCACTTCCAAGTGGACATAGTTGATCTTGACATACTTCAGTTTTGGTAAACCAATCACAACATCTTTCTTTGAAAGCAAGTTGATGTAGTCGAAGTTGAGATGAGAAAGTCTTCGATGCCATAACCATGCTTGAGTTGGTGATGCTTTAGCCATGAGACAGATTGGAGTTGATGAAGTTGTTTCTTGAAGAGAAATTATATAGAGATCAGTTCCACGATTACCGGTTAGTAAGTCGTTTCCCTGAAGATCTCTAACAAAACATGTAGATTTCCGAAATGCAACCTCCAAATCCGCATCACAGAATTGACCAACCGAGAAAAGATTTGTTGATTGAGACTTCACGACGTATAAACCCTTTTTGATCATGATATTTACTTGAACCAAATCTCCATAACCAAGAATTGGAGCAAATTGATCATTGCCAAAACGAACGGTACCCAAGTATTTTTCAACAAAATTGCACAGCAGAGATAGATTGCCCGTCATGTGCTTTGTGCATCCAGAGTCAACAATGAATAGGATGAGTTGTACAATCTGCAAGAGAATTAGAGGACGATGGAATACATGACAAATTGGATCCTAAAGTGTTTGTGAGTTTTAAGACATTAGTTATCCTAGATACATTATCTATGGAAAAACTAACTTTCTTAGTCACACTTTCGTTCCTAACTTTAGGTACCCATTTCCTTTTTGTCTTAGGAACCCATGTATATGCTGATGGGCATTGTTGTGCTATCCACCATTTCCACGCCTTATTAGTCTTCTTATACAATCATTCTTATAGTAACTCTTTGATTTGTTGATAGTGGGATTTGATGAATGTTTCTTATAGGGTGTTGCAACAAATTTGTTCGCTTGACTTTTGGGTTTTCTAGTACTAATAGGCACTCCATTAGGCTTCTTAGTTCTAGCATTCACGTCTTTCAAAAACTTAGAAACACAAGCATCATGATTCGAATTAAACACACATTTTCCACAAGTAGCACAAACAGCATTAACATTCGAAGTTCTAGAATTTAAACTGTCATTACACGCAGTTACAGACTTTGTTTGATTAGAAATACTAGGGTGTTCTTCTACTTCAGTACTTTAAACTTCACATGACTTGTGTTTTGACAGACCTTATATTTCATTTGATGCTCCTAGGTGTGGTCTGCTAACATTAGGTTTTGAGCTACTCCTGTGATGTAGATAGCGAGGATTAGTATTCCTAGATGTCTGATTGCAACTGTTGGTTCTATTAGTTTGTGTGGTACTACTTGTAATTCGATACATGCCTCGTTTAATCACATTTGTGTTTCTTACAGCTAGCTTTGCTGTTTAAGGCAAATTCTGTGGAGTGACTGGTTTTGATAAACACTCTGACTCGTTAGTTTTTAAAACTGGCTTTTTCTTTGCAAAATATTTTCTCTCAAGAGAGTCTAAAAAAGGAGCCGGTTTTCCTAAAACTGATGGTTTTGGAATCCTTTGAGCATTTGGTTGTCGAACAACAGATGGTTTATCAAACTTATTGTCCACAGATTTTCCTTTGCATTTTTCAATGAGTTTCTTTAACTCACTTATTGCAATGTTCTTGTCTTGCAGTTGAGCTTTCAGATCTTGTATTTCAAAATATTGTTCACGTTCCTTTCGAAATACATTTGACGCCTTTTCTTTGCAAACTGTGTCATTTTTCAGTTGTTCTTGACATTCTTGTAAAGCGATTTCAAGAGAAATTGAGTGTTTTTCTAATTTAGCAAAACTCTGTAAAAGCTCAGTGTAAATCTTTTTACTTACAAATTCAGTTTGTTCAGAAAGCTTTAGTGCAAGACAGTCACCATTCCTGACTTTATGAAGATATAAGCATTGATTTCAGGATCTCATCTAAATCAGATGAAGATTGCAAATAAGAACCATAATCTTTGACACACATTCTTGCTAAAAAGCATATCATACATGTGGAAATTCTGCCTTCCCCCCCTTATCAGATTCAAGTTCATCAAGTTCATCTTCAAGATATTCAACGTACTTTAAATCTGCATGCATTTCTTGTTAAGTTCATGGATAGATGCGAAAAACTTTATTCTGAGTCTTAAGGGCAAGGGGCATCAAACATGTCTTAACTAGGATTTCATATCTGCGCGGTTGGGTTACGCAGATGAAGAAGGTGTTTGAATGGTTTACCCTTGCTTGGGATTGACAATTTCTTTCAGATGATTTAATGTTATTTGTTCATGACATTTTAGAGCTGTCTACTTTTGCTTATTGATTTAGACACTGGTAAGAATCTATGTTTTTGAAAATATTTGGTTTTGTTTTCACAAATGATTTTCTCCACCAATGTTCTTTCTTATTCCAGTTAGCCTGTGCGAATGAATTCTATAATGCTGAGTCGGGGGTTGAAAATTTCATAAAGGGACTATTAACTTTGTGTATGTCAAAGGTTTCACTAAGTCTTATTCAATTTTGATCAACTCTCATTCTTCAAGAGTCTGAGTTTTTCCTATCGGGGACGAGTCTGTTTGCAGGATCAGATTGGTCATGTGGGATCGCATACAAACATGGTATCTCATTTTTGAGCCTTTTTGAGGTACCTTAGATTGGCAAAGGTAGGTCTTCCATTAAATGTAGGGCATTTGGGTGCTAACATATTGAATGGTTTGGATGAATTGACTCCGTTTGTATAACAATTTAATTCAAAATCTGTATTGGTTTTCCATTGAAATGTATTATTGTCCATATCTTTTTTTCCTTAAGCTTCAATCCGTTTTCCCTTTGTTTCTCCTTGACAAGGACCTTCGTAACTGTGACTTTGGATAAAAGACTCTGTTTGACTAACTCATCATGTTTCTCTTTGACAACAGAAATTTCGTAGGCTTTCACTTTTAAACCTTCTTTTATGTCAATTTCTTTTTGAGCTAATAGTCCTAAAGCTTCATTTAACTTATGTTCAAGTTTGTCATAGTCAACTGTACGATCATTAAAGGCCTTGTACCTCTCAAATCAGTCTGTTTATTTTGAAAGTGCAACTAAGCAAAATATCCCGAATATATTTGATTCTCCTAGAGTTCTACTAGTTTCCGCAAGAATAGGATTTGCACTCATTTAACTCTTGGTCAATGTTGGCATTTGCTTTCTTTAATAGCTTTTGAATCTTTTTGTTTAATCGACATCAAGCTTTTAAATTAGCAATTAAAATTAGCAGTGCAACACGCTCATCATCACATTCTACATCATTTTGGTCATCCTGAATATCATTATCATTATTCGGTGAGGCAGATGTAACTTACTATCACCCTTTTCCACTGCACATGTGTTAGTAATGGATTCAGATTGGTCAAAATGTTGTATGTCATTGGCAAACCACATTACGTCGTATCGTATGTACCTGTTCTTAATGGTCTGGTCTTGTGCTGAGTTGCATTAGGAACCTCCTGTAATCTTTGCCATGTAATGTTAATGTGCTTCCAACTCTTGTTCATCGATCTCTTCCATCCGGTTGCTAATGCCATCAGATTGCTATGCTTGAAGTTGAAACCTTTCTCAGCTTGTTTACACAGCAACATCTTTTCCTTGTGATACGTGGAGTCTTTAACCCGTTTTGGCTTTCTGCATTCCTTAGCATAATGACCAAATTCCTTGCAGTTAAAACACTGTATCCCAGACTGTTGCACTACTGGACCACCTACAGTTTCCCTAGCCCCAACAACATTCACTGCTGTAACACCCCCAAAATCTGGTTGCAGCGGAATGGTAACAATGGGGTGCTACTTCAAAGTCCAAACGCACAAGTCACAGAAAACGACCTCAAAAGAGACGTTTTATAAAATGTCACATTCAATTTAGTAAAAATGTTTAGGTTATACTAGGTTCCATTTATAATGTATTAGAAATCATTGTCAAAACGTTGGTCTCAAATAGTACTCAGTTTATTAAGCCTTCAAAAAATTATATATCCGCGCCATCTCGAATGCTCCCTAATGCTTCCAATAGCAAAATTTAGTAACATGAAATTAACATGCTAAAAACGTCAACAATATGTTGGTGGAATTCATAGGTTTAAGTAAAAAAAAGCAGTATTTAAATAATTTTAAGAAAGAATTAGAAGAAAAGTAGGCGTTACAACATTTAAAAGTGTTATTTTCGATATCCATCCGAAATCTAAAGTAGTGATTTAGTAAATCTGTAATGTTCACTGTAAGTGGGGACCACAAGGATAGAAGTAAAATAGTGGACTAAGTACGTATTCCGAAGTCAAAACAAAGTAAAGGTAGACAAGGGAAAACACATTCACCAGTCTAAAATATATAACAGGTAGTATTGCTCTAAGGCTCATGGACACCGGAAGTCGTACTAGATTTGGGCCCTAATCAGAATATAGGATGCTTGCCAACAACCTAACACTCTCAATGTTAAATGCGCACTTGATCAAACTAGTGACCCAAGGAAAGGTGGGGATTGTCAGTCCCGATAGATCTATCCATAACACTCGCGCTTACTACAATAGCAATTAACGGTTCATGATAAGTAGGACTCATGGCATAAGGTAAACTTAGCAATATATTCAGCAGTAATCGGGATTAGCATACACTTTGTAAATCACTTGTGTCCGTAGTAACACATCATTGTCTAAAATTCACGGTTTCAAATATAGGTATTCACGATCTCAAATCATGTAGTAACAAATCAAGCTTTAGTAAAAATAGTCATGTAACGCTTATGTAGTAGAAATCAATAAGTTCACTTAGTAAAACGAGCATGTATTCTCACCCCGAAAACAGTTTAAGAAAACCATTAAAAGAGAAAAGGTGGGGCTATGAACTCACAAAGTATTGAAAGGTAATTGTACTGTAGTAAAATATACAAGTTTGTAAACGAGCATGTATTCCCCTCGCGGGTTTATAAAACATTGAAAAGATTGAAATGCGAGACTATGAACTCACCTTGAGTGAATGAGTGATCGAGGTATAACAGAAAATGCGTCGCGATAAAGACGCAAACCAACCTAATTAAATATAGGTCGCATAAGTACTACGTACTATGAAATAAGAAATACCGTATATAAATCTATATAGCTACATCACCATCTAATTGTGTTTGTGAAATAATATTTAAATTGCATTTGCTAAATATTATTCGTGTATTTGAACTCGTATAATCGAATATATAATTCAATCGCCTTCGTAAAATAATATTTATAAAGGTTAAGACGTGTATAAATGTTATATAAATGATTCTAAAATGTTTCACAAAAATTTATAAAAAAAACGAACCAGCACTATTCACCTCAGGAAATAGTGCACAAGTTAGAAAATAATGCGTAACTTTCTCGTTTTAAGCCCGTTTCTTATGTTTCTTATGTCCACGTTTTCGTATTAAGACGACGTATCAAAATTTGATATTTTCATATTTTTAGTCCTCTGATGAACAGTAATTTTACTGTTCATACCAGTTATACAGTTATTTTTTATAGTTTTAGTTATCGTAAAACCCGTAAACGTCGTATTTTATTTGTTATAGTTCCGTTTTTAGCGATTCTTTCGAACACGTTCTCGTAATTGAAAGTTCTACTTATTTATGAGGTTTACAAAAATAAATACCTCTGATGAACAGTAACTTTTTATAAAATTATTTGTATAAAAGTATTAATTATCGTAAACTTGTTATTAGCGTATCTTATTCGTTCTAAATCAGTTTTTTTGAGTTCTTTATATGTTTACGATCCTTGTAATATGTAGTATTTTTAGAAAACATAAAATCCATGGCTAAAATTTCGGACCAAAACAGCCCTTTTTAATCTTTTATGTAATTAATTATATAAACTTGTTTTAATAACTTTTTATACTTAGTTATCATACTACAAGTCATCTACCATGATTAATACACCAAATATCACATACTTTAAGTCCTTTAGTCTTTTATTTGTCCATAGAGTCCAAGAAATCATCCCATATTTTTATTTAACATCCACAACTTTATCAGTAAGTAAAGATTCATAACCTAACAAATAGTTTATATAGTATCCATTGCGTGTAAATCTTTGTTTTAAAACATATTAACATATTTTATCATCATATTAAACTGGTACATATGCTTTACGTGTATGGATTTATCATGTTATATTTTTTAACTTCATAAAATATACCTAGATGGTGATTTAACTATACACAATTATATAAAACATGAAAGTAGATAATATGACAAGTTTAGAGTTCTTAGAGACCATAAGAAAGATGAGTAAAGATGTTACACAAGCAAGACCCAATATTTATCAAGAAAAATACTTCTACAAAACTCTAGTTTTCCATAGAAAATCTTAACTTGAAAACTCTTGAAATAAACCTTGTAAATGCTTAACAAGCCTTCCAACCTTCTTAGTATAGCTTAAGTATAATGTGAGAACACTTGAATAGGTGGTAAAATAAATTGTATGATTGCTACAGTTTATATATAATTTTTACGATTTCACTTATTTTTTTTTTTTTTTTCCCCCCCCCCCCCCCCCCCCCCCCCCCCCCTTTTTTTTTTTTTTTTGCGGGAGGGGGGGGGGTGGGTGCCCCCCCCCCCCCCCCCCCCCCCCCCCCCCGGGGGGGGATCCCAGGGGTGGGGGGGGGGGGGGGGGGGGGGGGGGGGGGGGGGGGGGGGGGGCAGCCAAAAGAGAGAAGTTTTGTTGATTTTTACTAAGGAAAAGTGTTGTGTTTCTATTCTCTTAGTATGCATGTGATATATGTATTATAAGCTAGTCCAAGTTACTATTAGGAGTGGTCAAGGCTTAGCAAAACATGGTGAGGGTTTTAGGGAAGACTAAGTGATCAAAACAACAAGTCTTGGCTAGGTCTTAATTGCTAGTGTTTGTACATAGTCCTTGCTAGTTAGTTTGTGTTTCTTGGTCTCCTTTTGTGGATGTTGGTTGCCGAATTTAAGGAAAAGGTGGGGGCTAGGAATATCTTTGCTATCTTGTGGTAAAATAAATGTATTACTTGAAGAAAAAAAATGTGTAGTTTAAAACATAAAGTGTACACTTGAAATATATATGTTTTAGTTAGTTTATATTTATGAACAATTTGACTACCCATGATAACATGGTTAAAGTTTTATAAACTTTGAACATTGGAAATAATAATAGGCATTTGTTGAAACGTAGATTTATTTTGGTGGTTCCGGTATGCCTAAACGTATTTTATTACGAAACGTAAACGTTTTACGCAACCAATAAAAATA
Source organism: Tanacetum coccineum (assembly GCA_026074375.1). Classification (NCBI taxonomy): domain Eukaryota; kingdom Viridiplantae; phylum Streptophyta; class Magnoliopsida; order Asterales; family Asteraceae; genus Tanacetum; species Tanacetum coccineum. The sequence goes on from BQNB010006883.1 coordinate 63,493, forward strand.
AAATATAAAAAGATTATTATTACTTTTGTAAAAATAAATATTTGTTGTTTGGACGAATCTTTAATTTCGTTTGGTGTCGATTTTGTTAAATGATAATTTTTAACTTACGCGATTTAAACTTAAACTATTAAAATTAAAGTAAACGCGTACGAGAAAAGAAAAAAAATAATCGTGAAAAATGACAAAATGAATGACGTCATAAAATGACCTGAAAATACGGAATGTTGACAACTGCCCTTGATTCCCAAATGTCCAGTCAAATTGTCATACTCTGTTCCTTGGAGTAGTATCCACTTTTCTTGTTTCTGGTGTTTGTGGAAGTACTGAGGTTTGTTGTTGGTAGGTTTGTAGCGTTTCTTGAAGTAAACTTTGCAATGTGAGCAAAATTTTTCTGCATGTTCTTTATCCTTCTGAGCATTGTTCAGGATCACTGCTTTTTCAGAAGCTACTCAGATGGTGGTGTGATGGTTTGGCTATCTCTGTCCTTTGTATTTGTAGTGGCATGAGATTCTAGTTGGAAGTGAAGCTTTTGATGTTTGGTGATATTTGGTTTGTGAGGTTTTGAGGTTTGTAATAGGGTCTTGAATGTTTGTGGCAGTAGCAACAAGTGGCTAATGGGTTAGCATTCTTGGCCATTCTTTCAGCACGGAGTTCATTAACTTCCTTTTGGTATTGTTTCAGAATGTCAAAGAGCTTATGGTATGAAACTTCATCCAACTTGTGTTGTTGCTTCACAATTGTGACAAATCTTGACCATTCTGGTTGAAGTTGTTGAAGAAATTGAACATTGACTTGAAGTTGCAACTGTTCAAATTGTTTTGATCATTTCATTTATATTTTTTGTAGAAATTTGTGGTAGTAAGGCTCAATTGTTTTCTCCATCGTGAGAGGTGAATTGACCAAACTCCCAAAATAAGTTTGTCTTGACATCTTGAATATTGAGTGATTCACCTTGTTGTAGCCTTTCGATGGCTTCCCACATTTCTTGAGCTGTCTGACATGCATCAACAGTTGAGTATATTTCATCTCCAATTCCAGTCAATATTAAATGAATCGCTTCTTTTTCTGATTCAAAATGAGCTATGTTCTCAGGAGTCATATTCGTAACAGTCTCGACTGTTGTTTGTTCTGGAACTGCTGGAGAATCCTTTGTTGTAGGAACAACTGGTGTTGTGACAATCATTATAGTGTAAGGACCTTTGAGAATGCACTTCCGTAAGGCATCACCATTTGGTCTTGTATCAATGTAATTATTTAAACAAAATTATATTTATTTTTGAAAATCATTTTTGCTTTTAAAGCTGACATTGTGATTGATGTTTAGAGAACTAAACTAGATTCAGGTTTGGTGTTATGTTATGTTGAATTAATTATTATAATCTTCATCTACACTAGTGCTCCAGCGAAAGCGACAAAATCACAAATGCTCATGCAAATCCATAAATGAGACATATGTAATTGCTCAGTTACTTCACTCGAGGGAGATGAAGAATTAGATCAAAATTATTTTTATAAACTAAACTGAAGAAAGTAAATCAATTTTGTCTAGTTCTTGATGTGACCAATACTAGTGCTCTAGTGAAGGCGATAAAACCACACATGCTCATGCAAATCCATGAATGAGACATATGTGATTGCTCAGTTATTTCTCTTAAGCAAGCCAAAGGTAATATGCAAAAACTGAACTGACATTTTAACATGTGAAAGTTTATTCAGTTTTGTATGAAAACACTGATCCTTTAGTTTTCTTCAGTCAGTACTAAAGGTTCGCGTTTTGAATCGATATTCAGCATACCTAGTTCAATAATTAATCTTTTGAAAGATGGTTCATCCAAAGGCTTGGTAAAGATATCAGCAAGTTGATATTGAGTGTGTAGATGTATAAATGACGTGTATAATTCAGAGGTGAAACAAATCCGGAGGTATGGTAAAATGGAATAAATGTGTAGCCATATTATTAGAGAATAAATGAAGAACGATGGGAAGATGTATGTGTAGTAGAGAGAACACATACACACACATACTTTTACAAAAGTGAACTTCACCCCTCCATGGAAGTATGGAGGGGTATTTATAGTCCTAGTGCCACATAACTATCGTAACTAGTCATTATTAGTCCCTATGTGACACGCTATAAATAAACTGATGTAATTCCGTGTTTGTTACCATATTTTAAGGCTAACAATCTTCCCTTAATATGTGTACACATACGAAATTACTTACAATGTTCCTATCAAATACAATTACAATAAAATAAAGTCTTCCAAAGCACTTCCAAAGCTGAAGATGTCTTCTGAGTTCTCCTTGTCTTGAAACTTGTACTCCAGCTTGGATCTTCATTGTCTTTACTTGTACAGGAACCATTGTAGTATGCATGAGTTGGATTAACTTCCCCCCAATTCATGCAGCATGTCTTGAAAAGCTTTCTTTATAGACTTCTTTTTGGTGATGTTTCTGAATCAGCTTCCCCCCCAAACCAACATCCCTATCTTAAGCAGATTCTAAAACTTTAAAGTAGCTTAAAAAATCTTCTACTTGTCATTAACATGCACAGCGGAAATTTGTAGAAGTCAAACCACACCAAATACTCCTGCTTCTTGTCATTAGGGCTTGGTGAATATTTGTTCGGGGGTGCATGCGAGAAATCAGTAACAATTCTTCTCACGTATGCAGAATACTTCATAAACCGTATTTGGTAAAGTAGTATACACTACTTCCCCCTAGAAGTTGACATGGTAACATCAAAGTCAACTAAGTCCCGGATGTACACATTTCCCCCCATGATGGTTGCGAACTCTCAGAAGCATCATTGTCGTGTACGCACATATACTCGAGAAGTTCTTGTCTTAAGCACAAATCTTGAAATCCAAACAAAGCATTACCCTTTTATCTTTAGAAACCGTAGAGGAGATAAAGCAAGAATCAAGAAAACTTGGTATAATCAAGGTCTTGTATATGAATGTCGTTGTAGAACTTTAAGAATTTTACTTAGACTGTGAAGTACCATTGTCTTAGAATCCCGTGAGAATTACTTGATTACATCTCAACCTTTAAACTCTCTGGCTAACTTATCAACCTCGTACTCTGTCGGCTATTATTGTAATCACTTGTTAAGTAAACCCGATATACCAAACTTGAAAATGAAGTGAAATGCCCCAAATTTGTTACTTAAGCTTGCACTGTTGTGATTGAAGAACGGTGCAAGATTAAATATATAAGTACTCTATACCCTACCGAAAAAGTATAAGAAGTACAACGCCTCTTGAAATTATCCACATCGACTTCTGCGTGTGACACTGAGTACTACAACGTAACTCCTTTAAGTGATAGTTATCCAGGTCTGCAACCAACCATCCTTGACTTCTGGTAACTAGATAATTCAAGTCTTAATCATAGTTGTATATGTTCAAGCAAGTCATCAATTGATAGATTGGGTTTAAAGAAAAGGGGTAGAAAATAAAAGGAAGTCTCGATGATGAAATAAGTAGACGCCTTCGTGAAACTCAACTTCAATCTCAAATAAGGGATACCAAATCAACTTCGTGAACACTTGTCATCGTAGTCCGAATCTCTAGCCGTTTGTCATTTATTGAATCTTTTCATAATCGTTTTAGCCTTATGTATCATGTTTGTTGTTTGTTTGTTCAAGAAAGTCGTTAAACTAGACAAATGTTGTGTTTGAGTGTGGTCAACGGATCTACATTTGTCTAATTAAACTTGTCGTGTTTTAGTACCCGACTTATTCCAATAATCACTAGCCCAACACCAGTTTTGGCCCACATATTTTCTTTTCTATATAATCGGATATTCAACCCAACATATTGTAATATCTTGAGATTTATCAAATGCACAGCCCAAACCAAGTAACCAATCGGCCCAACCATTTTCGGCCCATATTTTGTGTTATAGTCTGGCTTGCCATCATTTAATATGAAGGCCCACTCCAAAATCCTTGAATTGGGCCCATGTTTATACTAATCCCCAATTTCATTCACAATCATAATACCTAATAATGCTCCACAAACCCTAATCACTTTATAGTTTCATCCGCCTACCACTCTTATCCTTTGATACACCATCATCAGTCACCAACAAATAAAACTTGTATCTAATCTCTTTCAATAGTGATCTCAACCAGACGCAGTCAAACTGATCTAGATCATCCTAATCCTTATATCTTCCATCTTCATTCGTTAATTAAACAAGAACACCAATCATAACACACCAAACAAACACGAATAGCTTTAAAGCTACACAAAATTATAACCCTTTATGTTTTCTTTTCAAACAAATCTGCTTCTATTCAATTCAATAAGAAGCAGAACACATAAACATGGGTTATCAATTTCGAAGCACATCAAGACCACAATCTCACGGCTTCAAGATCCTTCAACAAAGGGTCTCGGGTAGGTTTGTTATTCGGTTTATGTTTTGAGTCTTGTAGGATCGAAACCAAGATTGAATTGTAACATATTTGTTATAATTCATTCTTCATTTTCGTATAACAAAAGAAAAAGGATTTGCTTTTTTATAGATCAATGATGAGGATTTTGTTTTCGTCTATGGACTAGAAAAGATCATGTCTTGAATTTTTTTGTACAACACGAAAGCAAGAAATCTGAGATCTTTAATTCGTATTCATTTAAGTTTCGAGTGTTGTAATTAATTGAGATGGTGATTGTACATGTGACGAAGGGATTTTTATATATAGATGGAGATTTGTTGTATTATTTGTGACGGTGTGTGTAGGATTTATATGATGGATATGATTGATGGTTGATGTGGCTGTTGTTGTTGTTAATGTTGATATGGGTTTATTATAATTGAGTTTGTCACTCTTTTGCCATTTTTGTCTTCTTTTTTCTTGACTCGATTGAGACAAATCGCAACAAAAACCAAAACGCAATCTTTTAGTCAGAACGCAATGACTTCTAGACAAAACGCAAGATTTGTTGAGATTTGGGTAGCATAACGTTTAGGTATGTTATGTAAATGCTCTTCAATGATCAAAACGCAACACCAAAACGCAGTGAGAGGCAAAACGTAGAGACAAATCGCAACCAGTAAATTTTGTCTTTTTGTACATTTTTCCTTAAAAATCAGATCTGGGTTTTTTCTCTTTCATCAAAACGCAACCAAGAAAAAGAAATAAACCCATAAGTGTTTCTGCTATAAACTTTGTCTTTTAAGCTCAAAAAGTAACAGATTATAGCAGATTTATAACAGAAACTTATAACAACAACATATAATAATTATTTTCATGATTTTTTTTCAAAAGAAAAAAAATGATACACGAAAATAATATGACCATGAATGAACAGTAAATCGGGATAGCAACAGTTAATGAACAGTTGATGAACAGTAACATGAACAGTAATCGAAACAAACAAACACATGATACGACACACCCCTGCAGCTCTGATGCCAATTGTAGATTATAAATGACATACAAGAACAAGGATTAAAACTGATCTGGAGGTTGGATAAAGTGAAATAAATGTGTAGCCATATTATTAGAGAATAAAGGAAGAAAGATGGGAAGATGTGTGTGTTGTAGAGAGAGAACACATACATACACACACTTTTACAAAAGTGAACTTCACCCCTCCATGGAAGTATGGAGGGGGTATTTATAGTCCTAGTGCCACATAACTATCGTAACTAGTCATTATTAGTCCCTATGTGACACGCTAAAAATAAACTAATGTAATTCTGTGTTTGTCACCATATTTTAAGGCTAACAGAGTGGGACTAAAATGTAATTCAATGTCCCCTTTGAGAATATGATATCTGATAAATGATATCTGATATCAATATGCTTTGTTTTTTAATGCAGAACTGGATTATTTGAGATTGCAATAGCACTTGCGTTATCACAAAATATGGGTACCTTTTCGTATATGATGTCATAGTCAATGAGTTGACTTTTCATCCATAATACATTGGCACAACATCCAGGAGCAACTACATATTCAGCTTCAGGTTAGGACATAGCTACAGATTGATGCTTTTTAGCACTCCAGCATACAAGTTTGCCTCCAAGCAACTGACAAGCACCTAAAGTGCTTTTCTTGTCCATGTTGCATCCAGCATAGTCAGAGTCTGAGTATCCTTTTAGGTTAAAACCTTAGCATTTTGGATACCAAAGACCAAGACTGGGAGTACCTTTTAGGTACCTGAATATTCTCTTAACAACAATAAGGTGAGATTCCTTAGGGTTTGCTTGATATCATGCATAAAGACAAGTTGAGCATTGGATGTTAGGTCTGCTTGCAGTTATGTACATTAGTGATTCGATCATACCTTTGTACTGAGTCTCATTTACAGCTTTGCCATTAAGATCGGGTCCTAACTTGTTAGGGGTACCATTGGAGATTTCACTGATGAACCATTTATGTTATACTTCTTCACCAGATCCTTGACATATTTTTCTTGGTTGATTGAAATGCCTCTTTAAGATTGTTTAATCTGAAATCTAAGGAAATAGGTGAGGAAACCCATCATGCTCATTTCGTATCTTTGAGTTATTAGACTAGCAAACTGTTTACACAATTTTGTGCTGGTTGACCCAAAGATAATGTCATCAACATAGATTTGCACCAAAATCACACCAGTTTAGGTTTTGTAGACAAATAGAGTGTTGTCTATCTTACATCTTATAAACTTATGTTTAGTGAGAAAGGTTAAGAGGGTTTCATACCATGCTCTTGGAGCTTCTTTAAGTCCATAAAGGGATTTGTCTAATTTGCAAACATAGTTGGGAAACTCACTGCTCTCAAAACCTGGAGGTTGTTTGACATAAACTTCTTCTTTTAGTTTACCAATAAGGAATGCACTTTTGACATCCATTTGATAAACTATGAAGTTCATGTATGTGGCAAAGGCAAGAAAGATCCTGATTGCTTCAAGTTTTGTAACTAGAACAAAGGTTTCATCATAGTCTATGCCTTCTTATTGATTATAACCTTAAGCCACAAGTCTTGCTTTATTTTTTATGACAATTCCAGTTTCATCTCTTTTGTTCCTGAATACCCATTTTGAGCCAATTATTGTTTTACCATAAGGTGCAGGAACTAATGTCTAGACTTTTTTCTAGCAAATTAATTTAGTTCATCTTGCATGGCATCAACCCATCCAGGATGCTTTAGTGCTTCAGATACCTTTTTAGGTTCTTCTTCAAAAAGAAAGTCTAAAAAGAGACATTCATGAGCTGAAGCATCACTAACTTCTTTAGCCATGACTCGAGTGAGCATTCCAGCTCCTAGATCTCCTATGATATTGACCAGATCAATATATTTGTCTTAAGACCATATGCCATGAGGAGCTGAAGAGGTCATGGATGGACTGGATAAGGAGGGATTGAAATTTTATCATGTACTGAAGTATCCTCTACATTTGGAGAGGATAAGTGTATAGAGATTTGAATATCTTTAGTGCTTGGAAGATTATCAATTATTTGTTCATCATTGGTGTGATTGGGATGTTCAGACTGATCATCATTTAAGATTTCATCAGTTTGAGAAGATTTATCATTTTGATCATTGTGATCGTTTTGATCAGTTTGACCATTTTGGTCAGATGAAACTTCAGTTTTAAGAGCAACTGGTTGAGGACATTCATTAGGTTCTATGAAGGACACATCATTGCTGTTTGTTTGATACCTTTGAGAAGGTTCATAAGGGTGAAGATATTCATCAGGTGAATATCTTTCAGATTCAGCAATGTTTATGTTGTCAACTAAAGGTTTTGTGAATTTGATAGCATCAAGGCTTTCATCAAATGTGATTTGATAGGTTTCTTTAGTTTGTTGTCTTCTAGTGTTGAAGACTTTGAAGGTTTTAGAAACAAGTAAGTATCCAAGGAAGTAACCATCATCAGCTTTTTCATTAAACTTTCCTAAATGATCTTTATGGTTATGGATGTAAACTGGACATCCAAAAACATGGAGAAAGTTGATGTTTGGGATTCTCTTACAAAATATTTCATAAGGAGTTTTAAGATGTCTTTTAACAATTGTGGATCTATTTTGAGTGTAGCATGCAGTGGCTACAACTTCACTCCAATATTGTTTGGAAAAGATTGATCTTGAAAACATTGTTCTTACAGCTTCTATGAGGGTTCTATTTTTCCTTTCAGCAACACCATTTTGTTTAGGTGTGTAAGAAGAGGAAAAGTTTTAAGATATCCCTTTTTCATCACAGAAGTTAACAAGGATGCTATTCTTGAATTCAGTACCATTTTTAGTTTTGAGTTGTTTAACTTTGATGTCATTTTAATTTTCAACTATGTTGATAAAGGACATGATAGTTTCAGGTGCTTGACTTTTCTTCTTCAAGAAATATACCCAGGTGTACCTTGATTACTCATCAACAATGAAAATGGTATACTTTTCATGGTTAATGGACCTAGGAGTTACAGGTCTAAATAAATCCATGTGAAGAAGATGAAGACATTTCTTGATAGAAGATGTCTGTTTTGTTTTGAAATTGGCCCTATGATTCTTTCCCTTTTCACATGATGAACATGGTTTGTCCTTTGAATATACAAGTGAGGGAAGACCAATAACAAGATTTTGTTTTGTCAGTTTGTTGATTGTTTTTAAGTTTAGATGGGCAAGTCTTTTTTGCCAAAGCCAGTTGAGATTCTCAAAAGCTTTGGCAAAGAAATAAGATTCTTGAGCAGAAGATGTCATGTCAAGAACATATACATCTCTTACTCTTGGAATTAAAGATTGTTCCTCTTTTCTCATCAAACTAAACAATATATTTAGCATCACAGAGTTGACTGATGCTAATTATATTGTACTTAAGACCATTTACAAATGCTACTTTTGTGAAAACTATACCATTGCATTTGATAGAACCATAACCTTCAGTTGTGCATGTTGAGTCATCTCCAAACACAACCTTAGGTCCTAGTTGTTCTACATATTTGTGCAGGTGATTCTTGACACCTGTCATATGCCTTGAGCATCTACTGTCCAGGTACCAGATGGGCTTCCTGATGTCACACTACACAAATATGTTCAGAATGGTTAGTTTTGCTTAGAAACCCACTTTTTAGAGGGAGTCTTAGATCTGTTAGCATTTGATGATTCAGCCTTAGTTGATTTTAGAGCTTTAGATTTTTTAGATTGAAGTGCTTCACCTCTTCTGAACCACTCAATGTCATTATGATCAGTTATGGTGTGAACTGTACTACCACATGTTTCATAACTTTTCACGAAATGCTGAGGGTTTCTTGGCTTGATTCCTCTTCTAAGATAAATGATCCGGTTATGACCATATGTGTCATGATCATAACTTCCACAGTTATCACATATGGGATAGTTACATAATCATCAAATAGGTGATCGCTCAACCTATAGTGTATGCATGGAGGGAAGAAGTGTTTTGATGGTCTTGGGGTTCTAGATCTTGATGAAGATCTAATCTAACCTTTGAGATGCTGAGACATGTTCATGGTGGACATGTAATCAACATGATCATAGGTTTTGTGATTAGTTCTCTTACACTTTTTACAATACAGAACTTTATAACAATTCTCAAAGAGATGATTGTTTAATCTACAAAGTTCATAACAACTTTTAAATTGTGTTTTGTATTTGTTTTGAAGTGCATCTTGGGGAACCTGTTAAGGCTAGTTATTTCTTAAGTAAGATAACTGATTCTTCCTAATTTATAATTTTAAGTTGTTAAGTTCTTTTATTACAATAGCCAAAGGACGGTCGTCTTTAATTTTCACATTCTTTAACTTACCAGCAGGAGCTGAGTTAACTTTTGAAGCTGAAGCACTTTTGTTACCCTTAGCAGGAGCTGATGATGGTTCATTTATAATGACACCTTTTAAGGCTTCAGCTTTGAATGTGGAATTTGACTTCAAATTTGATTTGATAGTCTTTGTTCCAAAGACAGGTTCAACACCAGCTAGCTTCTCCAGTGGAGGAAGAGTGGTGCTACAAACTGAAGATTCATCCGCTGAATCATAATCAGATGCTGAAGAGTCAGTGATAGAAACTAGAGGATCAATTGTGTTTCTTTACGACTCTGCTAGGAGTATCCTACCAGTATCATGATTTGGCAAAATAAAACCTTCAGCTTCAGATAACCATGGTCTTTTAACACCAGGTATGGACACTTTTATGTCATCAGCTGAAGATTTTACAAGGACTAGGTCTTTGGGTCCAGAACTAGAGGAATCTTTGGTGAGTTGATCAACTTCCAAAATTCTCTTTTTTTAAGTGGGAATTTGTTCATTGATACACTGATTTACTTTATTAGAACTATTAAGCCATGTTTCAGTGATTGCTGTTAGCTCTTTCAGTTCTTTTCTTAAGTTTTGATTCTCTCTGAGAATCTCAGTGTTTACATAACGCATGGTAAGAAAATCAAGTTTTGCTTGTTTTAATTCTAAAAGTTGTTCTTTGCATGTATTCAGTTCTTGAACAAGATCTCTATGTTTTGACATAAGATTATTTCTTTGTTCTTCAACATAATTTAGATCAATACACAAATAGTTTAGATAGTTCTTTATATCATCATTATCTTCCATTTCAAGAAGAGTGTGTACCTTTCTCATGAAGATCTTTACCCATTCACCATTCTTGGCACCTTCTTTGCTGACATCATGTAACCTTTGCGAATTTTCCAGTCTTAATATGTTCTATTTAGCCCTCTGTTTATTGAATTTTGGTGTCTCTGTCAGAGCAGTTACCATGTTAACGGTAGTCAATTTATGATTTATTTAATCAATAGTTAATTTATTTCTTGAATTATCTCTTTTTGGATGACTATAACTATATTTGATAGCCTACCGGGAGATTTATCCCGCGAACAGCTTGAAACGGCAAACAACGCGTTCCGGCACGATAATTGTACTGTCTTCACTAAATTAAAACATCATAACTAAAAACTTAATTCTTTCGATATTTTTTTAGATGTCTAAACCTATTTCTAACAAATTACTAAAAAACTTAAACTTTCGGGTCACGTTTTATTCATAGACTAAGAACGTTATAGATCCTGACCAAAGACAAAAAAACTCAATTAGGATCCCTCCTAGGATCCTTTAACCGATCGGACTACATGAGAGACAACAAGGCACTATTTTAGGTACCTTGTCCATGCATGCATCTCATTTTAACCTTATCTCATTTAAAAAACACACACATCACACCAAAACAAAGAGAAAATCCTCTTCCTATTTCCTTTCTCCCTTGATCAGACGCACACACCTACCCACATAAAAAGCATTCATTTTTCTACTTTTGTTCAAGAATATGAAGGCTTAAACGCATCTGGGTTGATTCTATTGGTCGTGGGTATATAAAAAAATAACAGTTAGAGCTGTTGGTTACGTTCTAATCTCTTCTTAAAATCCTACTTTGTAAGTCTCTAAAATTTCCAAATCTTTGTACTTTTGGTAGTCTAATGATACATAAACTTAGGTTGTACGCTTATTTTTCTAAAAATAAAAAGCTAAAAACTTACAAAAACTCCATAAGAGGTGCATTTGGTTCGAAAAGAAAAGAAAAGGGAAACAAGAAAAATGTCATTTTACTATTTTGGTTGCGATGGTGATATAACATATTTATGTAATATAGTTTATGGCTTATTTGGCTTATTAATAAGCAATGGTAAACTTATTTTGGGCTTATATGGCGGCGGCAACAAAAGAAAACAAATGAAAAGTGGTTTTGGTCATTTACAACCTTTGTCTTATTTTATAGCTTATTGTTGTAGCTCATTTTTGAGAACTAAAAGTATTTGGTATCTTATCGACTTATTTTTAAGCTCATATGGCTTATTTTTGGCTTAGTTCGTATTCGGCCCAACAAGGAGCAAATAAGCCACGGCTTATTTGCCACCTTTTTGAGGTCACGGCTTATTTTGAGGTTTTCGGTTCGACTTATTTAAATACTAGAAGTGCTTGTTCGGGCTTACACATACCGCGGCCCAACTAAGGCCCAATAGGCTCCGGCTTATGTTTGGTGTCCTTCGTTTGGTTTATTTCCTTGACTTACTAAATTGCTTATTTGACCTTAGTAATTTTGGCTTATTTTATTGTTGGACTTTTGATAAATGGGCCTATTTTGGATTTAAAAACTAAAGATAAGGGTTTTGGACTAATATTGGACCTTAAGGCCCAATAAGCGAAAAATGAACCATCTTAAACGTCTAAACGAATTTTGAGACGATTTATACTTATATATATTAGGATAGTTAAAAGAGTCTTTCGGATAAATGTGTTTTGATAAAACGTCATGAAAACGTAGATTTTGGCATTTTGTCGGAAGATGATTTATTTGGGGGAAGTGTTTGAAAGATAAGGTTTAAGACCTTGGAAAATATTTTATAAACAAATGAGTCATATGAAAATTTCATAAAAATTTTATACTTAAAGATATTCTCACTACAAGTTATTTTCTTAAAGTTTCGACAAAAGATGAAATCATAAAATATTATTATTTTAATAATCGACTAAAAGACAAACTATATTTTATAATTTTATAAATTATAAAACTACTATTAATTGTTTAGCATACTTAAAACGTGTCATTTATTATAGCTTATACATCTAATCTAGATAACTTGGAATTTACCAAGTAAATTGCCGGAATATATATTTCAAATTACTTATTTACTATTTACTTAATACTTATTTACTCTACTTACCTATTTTCTTTAGTAGTATAAGTATATAATGTCTAAGGTATATACTTCATCGTACTTTCTATGGGTCTAAATTGTCAACCAACACGCAACCAACAATACTAAAAACAGTAATACAAAACGTTTTTCAAAACTCTTATGCATCATCTTTAAAGGCACATTTCAAACATATTTCTGAGTCGGACACAAATTTCTAGGTCGTGACTCGACGCCGTTGTACGCTGTTGTGTGATCATCTTACTCTCAGCTACTATTCATCCTTATTGAAGGTGAGTTCTCGTAGCCCCATATTCAAACTATTTTCCTTAGGGGAAAATGATACTCAAGTCTATTTAAAATTGTTTTACTTATGTGCTAAAACTAATTCTATGCTTTTAGACACTGCTATGTACCTATAATTGCGTATGTGTATGCTGTTGTATATGTTCATGCATGTTATGGGGTACATAACTAAGAACTAAGAACTATTTGCCGACCTATATAGCTCCAGCTGGTAGGCGATAGGTGCGGAGGACTATAAGCGCTTGGACCATTGTTGAATGGTTGGTATTGCTTGATTGCTATGATATTCTATGATTTCTATGATTGTTATTGGATTGCTATGTAAACTGCTTGCACTCCACTCTTATATCGCACTGTTATCCTACTCAAATTCTTGCACATCAACTGGGTTTATACTCTAAACATACGAGCTCACCAACTTTGTGTTGACCTTTTCGAGTATTATTTTCAGGTGAAGCAAATGCTCATTGAGGTGAGGATCATTTCTTGAAAGACTGTATTTTAGAACTTTGTTTTCAGTTATGTAATTTGGATTATTTCTAGACTTGTATTACCCCATGTGTAGGAGCTTAGATTGTAATACTTTAGATCATGTGTTGTGAATCGACAAGTCACGGCACAAGTACCTACTTGTGATCGAAGGATGTCGTAACACTTTTATTGGTATGCATTTTAGTTTCTCTATAGGGACACCATGTGTTATAACGATCAATCCCTTCGTCACGCCTCGTGTTTTCGCCTTAGACGGGGTGTGACAGATTGGTATCAGAGCCATGTTATAGAGAACTAGGTGGTTTGGCCTAGACTATAAACTAGGAACCTTCATACAGCTTGCATATTAGGATCTACGTGTGTGGTTTCCGCTTATACTTGCTTTTGCGCATAATTATCGTTTATCATCTATCATCTTAGATAAGTCAATCACAGGGCTGTGTGAGCCAGATACTGAGTATAACTATGAAATGATGCATATATAAATATGGTGGCCAAACGTAATTATAGATGCATCATGACCCACGCGGACTTGGTGATCCTGCTCACTCAAATCGGTGTTGATACCTTAGGCCGCGATTCGAGCAATAGTATATTAGGACCGTCTATATACGAAATTCCCTTCCTACCTAATGTTACCTATATCCTCCCTCGTGTAGATAATGGCTCCAACGATGACAACACGCAATGCTGGTCAACACACTGCTGCAACACAAGGTGGAAAGACGGGTGGACAGACTGGTAGAGGAAGTGGAAGAACTGAAGAGTAAATAGGCAGAGTTGATGGACGAACTAGCGATCAAGGTGGCCGAGGAGGTGGTCGTGGTAACAGAACGAATGGAGGTGTCGACGAAGTCCCTGACTTTTCCACCATCATCGCTCAGCAGTTGCAAGGCCTACTTCCTACTATCGTCACTCAAGTAGGTGATCACATCAGCAATCAAGGGATCAATGGAAGCCGAAACGACAACGCCACTGACGATGGTACTCAAGAAGATGATAGGAATGTCAACGTAGGAAATGGTAGGAATGGGTGTTCATACAAGGACTTTGTGGCATGCAAGCCAAAGGAATTTGATGGTAAGGGTGGCGCAGTAGCTTACATCTGCTGGGTAGAGAAAATGGAAGCAATGCATGATATCAGTGGTTGTGGAGACAACCAGAAGGTCAAGTACTCTACTAGTTTGCTAACTGGTAGAGAACTGACATGGAGGAACTCCGAGGTCAAGACTAGAGGCCGGACAGCCGTAGTTGGCATGACCTGGGAAAATTTAAAGGCATTGATGAAAGAAGTTAATGTCCAAGCAACGAAATGCAAAAGTTTGAAGCAGAGTTCTGGAGTCACTCTATGGTAAACGCAAAAGTTTGAAGCAGAGTTCTGGAGTCACTCTATGGTTGGAGCTGGTCATGCAGTGTACGCTGACCGATTCCATAAGCTTGCTAGGTTAGTCCCTCACTTGGTTACCTTTGAGACCAAAAGGATTTAAAGGTACATCTATGGCCTGGCTCCACAGATCCATGGGATACTAGCAACGAATGAACCCCCTACGATCCAGAATGCTAATCTAAAAGATGAGGTGTTAACCAATGAGGTAGTTAGGAATGGATCATTAAAGAGGACTAGTGAGAGAAGAAGAGACGATGGAGAGTCGGGTAAGGAAGGGAATGTCAATGGTGACAATAAGAGAGCTAGGACTGGAAAAGTGTTTGCCATAATCACCAACCTTGTTAGGAAAGAGTATACGGGTTTAGTACCCAAATGTGCAAACTACAATTTCCATTATATCCTCGAGACACCTTTTCGTGCGTGCACGAACTGCAACCACCTAGGGTATTTTGCAAGGGATTGTAGGGCGAGGCGTAGGATGGTAAACCCACTGAATGCCAGGAACCCAACAGCAGCTCGTGGGGCGTGTTATGAGCGTGGTTGCACTGATCACTACAAGTCAACATGCCCTAGGTTGAACCAAGCACCAGGACAAAGAGGGAATCGTCCAAATCAAGCTATGGCTATTAAGGGAGGTCAGGGTCATAGGAACAATGGAAATCCGACATGTGGGAGAGCATTCGTAATGGGAGCAGAGGAAGCTTACCAAGACTCAAACATTGTGACGGGTACGTTCTCTTTAAACAACCACTATGCTACGATGCTATTTAATTCTGGTGCAGATTATAGCTTTGTTTCCACTACATTCGTGCCTCTATTAGACATAGAGCCTAGTAGTCTAGGGTTTAGTTATTAAATTGAAATAGCTAGCGGATAACTAGTAGAGATCAATAAAGTTATACGGGGTTGTAAGCTGGAAATAGAAGGGCATACCTTTGACATAGACCTAATACCGTTTGGACAGGGAAGCTTTGATGTAATCATAGGGATGGACTGGTTGTCTAGACATGGAGCCAAAATCGTCTGCCATGAGAGGATAGTTCGAATTTCACTACCACATGGAGAGAACCTTAGGGTATATGGATAACGACCAAAAGAAAAGGTGAAACATCTTATGAGTACGAAAGTAGAGGAGCCGAAACTGGAATACATCACCATTGTTCAAAACTTCTCTAAGGTATTCCCTAACGACCTATCAGGACTACCTCCTTCACGAGAAGTTGAGTTTCATATCTACCTAATCCCTGAAGAAATGCTGGTTGTGAAGTCTCCCTATCGCTTGGTACCCACTGAAATGGAGGAGTTGTCAAACCAACTCAAAGAACTTTAGGACAAGGGTTTTATTCGGCCAAGTTCATCGCCATTGGGGAGCACCAGTATTGTTCATCAAGAATAAGGACAGTTCTATCAGGATGTGTATCGACTATAGAGAGTTGAACAAACTGACCATCAATAATCGTTATCCCATCCCTAAAGTCGATGATCTATCCGATCAATTGCAAGGATCACAATACTTCTCCAAGATAGACCTTTGGTCCGGATACCATCAGCTGAGAGTGCATGAAGATGACATTCCAAATACCATATTTAGAGCTCGATATGGACATTTCAAGTTTATAGTAATTCCCTTTGGACAGAAAAATGCACCAGCGTTATTCATGGACTTGATGAACCGAGTATGCAGACCCTACCTAGATAAATTTGTTATCGTGTTCATCGATGACATTTTCATCTGCTCCAAAACAAAGGAAGAGCATGAAATGCATCTAGGGTTAATCTTAGACCTGCTCAAGAAGGAGAAACTGTACACAAAGTTTCAACATGTGAATTCTGGTTATGAGAAGTCTAGTTCCTTGGGCATGTGGTTAACAGTGATGGCATTCATGTAGATCCTAGCAAGATTAAAGTTGTTAAGAATTGGGAAGCCCCTAAGTCACCAATAGAAGTCCGGTCATTCTTAGGTTTAGCAGGATATTACTGGCGATTCATCGCTAACTTTTCTAAGATTGCCAAATCACTTACCATTTTGACTCAAAAGAACAAGAAGTATGTTTGGGGAGATGAACAAGAGATGGAATTTCAAACCTTGAAGGATAAGTTATGTAATGCACCTATTCTAGCACTCCCTGATGGACTAGAAGACTTCATGTTATACTATGATGCGTCATGTTAAGGCCTGGGTTCCGTACTGATGCAAAGGGGCAAAGTGATTACTTATGCCTCTAGACAGTTAAAGATCCAAGAAAAGAATTACACCACCCATGATCTGGAACTGGGTACTGTGGTATTTGCTCTCAAGATCTGGAGGCACTACTTGTATGGGATAAAGAGCGTCATATACACCGACCATAAGAGTCTCCAACATATCTTCAATCAGAAAGAGATGAATATGCATCAACGTTGTTGGATAGAGCTATTCAGCGGCTATGACTGTGTGATTCGCTACCATCCTGGTAAGGCAAACGTAGTAGCTGATGCACTAGGTACAAAGGAAAGAATCAAGACTAGGAGAGTTTGATCTATGAACATGACCATTCAGTCGAGTATCAAGGGTATGATACTAGCGGCTCAGAATGAAACATCTGAGGTCGTCAATGCACCAGCAGAAATGTTGCGAGGGTTGAACGAATAGATGAAGTATAGGAATGATGGAGCATTGTATTACATGGATTGAATATGGGTTCCTTTAACGGGTGGCGTAAGAACCTTGATAATGGACGAAGCCTATAAGTCAAGGTACTATGTACACCCAGGAGCGGATATGATGTACTATGATCTTAGAGACATGTACTAGTGGCCAGGGATGAAGAAGGATATAGCTTTGTATGTTAGCTAGTGCTTTACTTGTTCGAAGGTTAAAGCAGAACATTAGAGGCCATCCGGCTTACTGCAGCAACCTGAGATCTCTAAGTGGAAATGGGAGAGAATAGTCATGGACATTATCACAAAATGAAGTGGGCATGATTCAATCTGCGTCATTGTGGACAGATTGACTAAGTCTGCTTATTTCTTACCCGTTCATGCGGACTTTAAGATAGATAGGCTAGTTAGGCTCCACATCAATGAAATTGTGGCTAGGCATGATGTGTCAATCTTGATAATATCTAACCGTGATAATCGCTTTACGTCATGATTTTAACAGTTGATGCAAGAGGCATTAGGAACACGTTTGGACATGAGTACGGCTTACCATCCACTGACTGATGGTCAAAGCAAGTGTACCATTCAGACCTTAGAAGATATGCTCAGATCATGAGTCATCGACTTTGGAGGAACTTGGGATGTTCATCTTCCATTGGTTAAATTCTCCTAATACAACAACTATCATTCTAGTATGAGATGTGCACCATTTGAAGCACTCTACGGGAGGAAGTGTCGCTTGCCCATTCTGTAGGCAGAAGTGGGTGATTGGACCCAAGATCATGCAGGAAACTAATGAGAAAATCTCCCAGATCAATGATCGGCTTAAATCTGCACGCGATAGTCAAAAGAGTTATGCCGACAAATGTAGGAAGCCTTTAGAATTCAATATAGGTGATCATGTCCTGCTCAAAGTGTTGCCTTAGAAAGGTGTTGTACGCTTTGGGAAGAAACGCAAGTTGTTGGGAAAAACAAGTCAATCGGTCAACGTACTGCTAAGCAAAAGGTCAACGTACTGCTAAGCAAAAGGTCAAAGTACTGCTAAGTAGAAAGTCAAGGTACTGCCAATCAAAGATCGAAGTACTGCCGTGGATAAAGGAATCTTAAAGGATTATCACTTAAATGGTTATGTTAGTAATTATCTTGTAACAGTTAGTTTAATGATTAGTATTGATTAGTGTTTATGTCATACAAGGACTGTACATCTACTAGAGGTTATCCTTATGTTTATAAAAGGATCTCTAGGAAGATATTAAGAGATATAGAAAAACACGAGTTAAGAATTATTAGTATTGTATTAGGGATCTGCAATTTAGGCAGATTCAAAAGGTTTATAATAGAAATCGTTTGAGAAACTATTGTGTGTTCTTCTTAAGTACTGCCAACTAGATTCCGCATAGTTGACAGTATATCAGTGTTTCATAAAGGAATATCGATCCTACAAGTGGTATCAGAGCTTGTGAAGAGACTCTGATCTAGAAGAACTTTTAATCAATCGAAATCTTTCTAAACTCATAAAAGATGTCTGAAACAGAACCTATCCCTCCCACCTCGTCCGTTACTGCACTTAGAATCCCTATAATCAAGAAAGGTGAATATGACCTATGGTCCATGAAGATGCGACAGTATATCGCTATCACTGATCACATACTATGGGACATAATCACCAATGGAAACCAAACCACAACTGATCCTGCATCTCCCTCAGTGTCTGCACCAAAGACTTCACTTGCTGCAAACGCAAGAAGAAACAATGAGAAAGCCCTTAATATACTGCTTTCTGCCATACCTGATAGACATCTTCTCAGTTTTCATGATGCTGTAGATGCAAGATCTTTATGGAAAGCCATAAAAGCAAGATTTGGAGGAAACGAAGCATCAAAGAAGATGCAAAAGAATCTGTTGAAACAACAATTTGAGACATTTACTATTGGATCTAGGGAAGAACTAGATTCAGCATACGAAAGGTTTCAGCATATTCTTAGCATGCTTGAATTACATGATGCTACGGTGTCCATTGAAGATGCAAATTTGAAGTTTCTAAGAAGCCTACCATCTGTGTGGCATGTAGTGGCTACCATGATTCGAGGACAACCTGGATTGGATGAGTTAGACTTTGATGATCTCTACAACAACTTAAAGGTGTATGAGCATGAATTGAAGGGTGTCTCAAATTCAAGTTCACCAAACATTGCCTTTCTGTCCACAGAAGTCAAGGGCAGTACTTTGAAACAAAGTACTGCTGAACCAGCACATATCCCAAAAGGATATACTCAAGCTATCTCGAGCAAGGTGCCAACTGCTCCCAACTGTGCTTCTCACTCAGATGAAATCATATGTTCCTTCTTTTCTCAACAAGCATCCATGCCTACAACTCATGATGATGAAGATCTGCTACAAATTGATGAAGATGCTATGGAAGAAATTGACATTAGGTGGCAGGTGGCTATGATAACTGCAAGGATAAGGAAGTTTATGAGGAAGACAGGAAGACCAATTGATCTCAAGCCAAAGAATGGGATCACTTTTGACAAATCAAAGATTGAATGTTTTAATTGTCAAAAGTTGGGTCATTTTGCTAGAGAGTGTCGGTTTGCTAAGTATCAAGAAAACAGAGCAAATGGTCGTCAGGAAAAGAAGACTGTGGCTATTGAAGATTCAAACTCAAAAGCCTTGGTGGCAACAGACAACAATGAAGATATTGATTGGACCAAGGAATTTGATGCTGAACCAGTGACATATGCTATGATGGCACTGACTGGAGTTGAACAAGATGATTGGAGCATGGAGTTTGATGCAGAACATGTGCATTTTGGACAAGATGGACTTGGTGATTTTGACTGGAGCAATAAAGATGATGATACACCAGTATCTCTAGCTTTAATGGCTACAAACTCAGAGGTACCTTACTGTTCCAAATGTAGTAAGTCTTATAAACTGTTGCTTGAAAACTATCAAAAAGAAAGAGATAATTTTCAAAGAGCTAGGACTGAAATTCTAGGATATCAAATGAGCTTAGAGTCATTAGAGGTCATGCTTAAAACACATGAAAAGAATGAATATGCATGGGGTGATAAGTATGAACAAATGGAATATGACTTAAAGATAAGAGATTTGAAACTAGAAGAAAAACAAAAGGAATTAGATCAAGCCTTAAAAGAACGAGATGATTTCAAAGTAAAACTTGAAAAAATGGTCAAATGCTTCAGTACTTCAAGAAATTGAAGTTTCTAACATAACAAAGATATGTGTCTGATAAGTCATGTATAGGGTTTGGGATTGAGTCTAGCAATAGTATGGAAAGTGACATTTCATCTGGGGATGAAACTTTGACTGATTCTGCGTACGAAAATTTCAAAAGAGAAAAGGCCTACAAAGCAGTACCTCCACCTACAGGTACAATTATTCCACCTAGGGCAAATGTCTCCTTTACAGGGATAGATGAACTAGCCATTAGGAATAAAGTGTTAATCAAGAGAAAACAAAATCTAGTCAATCAGCAATTGATAGAAATAAAGTCATAATTGAAGATTGGGTTGATAGTGATGATGAAGAGACTGATGTTTCAGAAAGTCAAAAGGAAACTGCTTTTAACTCAGAGAATAGTGAAACATCTTTTGAAAACAGGTCACCAAACAGTCAAAACAGTGTTGGTCAAGAATCTAGGACAAAGGGACTTGGGAACAAAGGGGGTAAATTATGTTTTGTATGTTACAGTCCTAATCACCTAATTAAGGATTGTAACCTACATGAAAGAACCTTCAAACACACCCAAACTCATAAACCTAAGGGAACACAGGGTTCAAGGGAAACAAGACCAGTTTGGAACAACATCCAAAGGGTGAACCATAGTAATTTCTCAAGAAACTCTAGGTACCCTCACCAAAGGAGATCTTTTACTCCATCAGCAGTACTTACAAGGGATGGGTTGATAAGTACTGCTAGACCAACACTGGACCAAACAGTACATTCCAAAGAAGTACTACAATGTGACTTATCAAGGTACTGCTAGATCTAGAGTACCACAGGCAGTACTTTCACAAAGTACTGGTAGACCTTATCATCCAAGGATGGATAATAGAAGACCTAGAATCTCAAGTTACTCACCATCATCGAGGTCCTCTACTACAAGGACTCCTCACAGACCACATAGACCCAAGAAAATTGTGAAATCTATCTGGGTAAAGAAAGGAAGTACTATTGAATCCCAAGCAGTACTTCCACAAACTGTCAAAAAGAGTGCAATGATAAATCCAAAACAAACATGGAGACCAAAAGGGAACTATCTAGATTCTGTGAATAGGGATAATGGATCTTACACACTCAAGCAATTTGAGTATGTAACTCCATTAGGGGTATCCAAGTCAGTTATGACTTGGGTCCCTAAAAGAGTCTAATGCTTTGAAATTGTTTGTACAGGGCAATCCAGAAGAAGATCTCAAGCTGTTTGTCTGTGTGCAAGATTTCAAGTCACTCCAAAGGTTTCTCATCTACATGCTGTCAAAAGGATCTTTAGGTACCTCAAACATCAACCTAAATTGGGTTTATGGTATCCTAAGGACTCTCCTTTTCACTTAGAAGCTTTTTCCGATAGTGACTATGCTGGGGACAACCATGATAGAAGATCAACTTCAGGAGGATGTCAATATCTTGGAAGAAGACTGGTCTCTTGGCAATGCAAGAAACAAACAATTGTGGCTATCTCCTCTACAGAAGCAGAATATGTAGCAGCTGCAAGTTGTTGTGCTCAGGTACTTTGGATGCAAAATCAACTACTTGATTATGGATTTAACTTCATGAACACTGAAATCCATATAGACAATGAGAGCACCATTTGCATTGTGAAGAATCCTGTTTTTCACTCAAAGACCAAGCATATTCAGATTCGACATCACTTCATTCGAGATTGTTATGAGCAAAGGCTCATTAATGTGGTCAAGGTTCATACTGATGACAATGTAGCAGATTTACTCACCAAAGGCTTTGACTTGGCAAGATTTAACTTTTTGGTGGTAACAATTGGGATGATGAACCCATAGCTATCTTTGAGGGGAGGATCACATATAAAGTACTGGTGATCAAGTAAAGTACTGGTTTGGTTAGATTGGATTTTTGGAAGCACTCTAGCTACATTTGAGGGGAGGATATGAATGATTTTTCAGAGGTTTGATGATTTGAAGAGATAGTTTGCAAAGTTGAAGGGTTGTTGTTGCACATATTTGAGTTGAACATCTTTTTGTGTTGAAAGTACTGCTAATCCAACTCAAAGTACTGGTTGCCTTAGAAAGTACTGCTTAGACAACAAAGTACTGTTCTAACGTTCGGTCAACGGTCAAACGTACGTTTTTGCGCTAAAAACGTATTTACAACGGTAACTTCATAGTTATCCAACACAACCTATAAATACTCAACTGAATTGCATTTTTCTCTCACTTTACTTACTTTTATTCATATTTTTTTTAAATTACAACCTCCGACGCACATCCAATTCTTTTCAAATGGCAAATATTCGCACTTGTAACAAGCACAACATGATTGCGTGTGTGGAAAAGACGGCACAGAATGCTGATTTTTATCAAATCATCGACTTTCTCACTGGCTGCTCCATTAATTACTCTTTGTTGGTTGCCGATCTCTTCGGTCCTTGCTTCAACAATTATGGGCTACTAAGACCGCTTCTTCTCTCCAAGTGATCAATGACGTACCTCACATCCGCGCCAAGGTAGCTGGCAAGAAGATTTTGATTTCTGAAGCAACCATTCGAGCTGACCTACTCTTTGATGATGAAAATGGAGTTGATTGCTTTCCTAAGCAAGTTATTTGGGATTTGCTCAGAGATATTGGCTACGAGGGTAACTTAGCACAACTCACTTTCTCTAAACCTCTATTTAGCCCACAGTGGAAGTATTTAGTTCATGTCTTACTCCACTGTTTAAGTCCTAAGAGCACTTCATGGGAACAATTTGGGACAAACATTGCCTCTGCTCTTGTAGGTCTAGCCACAAACCAAAAGTTTAATTTCTCCTTGATGATTCTAACTGGGATGCTAGGACATATTTCAAATGGTACACCTTTTCTTATGTATCCTAGGTTCGTTCAATTGTTTTTGAACAAGCAGTTAGAGGGGGTAGACAGACCTCAGGACTTTATACCATCCGTTTCACTTCCTTCTAAGGTTTTTACTTTCATGAGGAAGCATAGTCCTAAGTTCTCATGTAGGATTACACCTTTGACTCCATCTATGTTAGAGGTTGTAACAGCATTGGCAGCGGAGGAAGAACATAGTACTAGTCCTCATTCTAAAACTAGGGCATGCAAGTTCTGGCAAGGGATGCTCAAGGCAGTCCAAACTCATCTTATGTAGCTGGGGGGGGGTGGCTCATGTCTCGGAGACGTACTGCTATCAGTAAACAAGGGTACTCCATTCCTTCCAGTAGTAACTTGCTTTCCCACATGATACTGATCATTCAAGGAACTTATACCCTGTTTACCAAGGTACTGCTACCGTCTCAAGGGACGGCTAGAAAAACAAAGGACTGCTAAGACATTATCCCAGGTACGGGCTGAACCTCACGATGCAGCTGTCTATTCCAACATCTCCCCGAATTGAATATACTCGCACAGATGCGTCCAAACAACTGGAGGAGATGATGGCCATTTAGATATATATGCTATAAACATGGAAGAAAGAGGCTCAAGATCAAACTGCCTTTCTCAAGCTAAACAGATTATCAAGCTCAAGGCCAAGCTCAAGAAACTGTCCAAATTCGTACAGCCAGTGGTCAAGCATCAATGCTTTATAGGGTGGAAAAGTCAGAACTTAAGAAGCAAAAAGAAGACAAGAAAGAAGCAAAGGAAGAAAGTGTCTTCAGTCAAATTTGGGGAGGAATAAGGAAGAAGGTACATTGTCGAAAGCACTATTTCAAGAAGCAAGATACAGTAAGACCTTTCTTTGATAATAATGCTGATGAAAATGCTGCTGAATTGGAAAGAAAAAGTGATGAGACTGAAGAAGTTAATATTGAGAAGAAAGAAGCTTCTAATGTACAGAATAAAAAACAAAGAAACTGGATTTAGAGACAACTCAAGTACTGGCTTGACAGGGTACTCAATTACTCCTAAGGACTCTAATTTTGAAGATGAAGCAAGGTCCTTCCAATTCCCACATAACCAGTCCAATTCAAGTTATGGAGTCTGAAGAACAACTTAAAGAGCTGCTGAGAGTATTCTTGTTGCATATTTCAGACCAAGAGGTTTGAGCATAGATCCAGGTCGCCATACAATCTCAACCTATCAACAGCCACGCAAGGTACTGATAGCTCAAGGTACGATCCTAAAAGATAAAGTCAAAGGGATACTGTTTTAAGAACCAAAAAGCAAGAAAATAACTCTTCAACAAATCAGATCCTAGGAAACTACAAATAGATGAGTGATAGTTGCTAGAAAAATTCCAAGCTTGAAATGTGATGCGTTAAGAAAGAAAGAAAGAGGTTTTGAAGAATTGAAGAAAACAAAGGCCAAGAGACTACTTATGGAAACTCTACTTCTCTGCTCCAAGAAAGAAATCAAATGATGAGTTTCTTAAAAGGTCAAGGATACAAAAATTTGGCAAAAACTTAAGTATCCAACAGATGAAGGAATTGTATGACAAAGTTCAAACATCATATTTAAGACTCCTTCAAAGTACTTTATTCCAATGGATTTACGAGAAATAAAGGGAGATGTTTAAGGAACGAGATGTCAAAAATACTCTTAATGATAAAGTAAAGCTAAATTGCTGAAGAACCGCCATCAAAGAAGCCTAAGTTTGATAACAGAACCAATTGATGACTTAGAACTATTTCTTAGGGTTGTAGACTTTGGAAAAGAATGCACAAGATAAGAGTCATTAGAAGGAAGCTCCATGATTAAGAGCTCCAAGTTATTGATTCACCAGATGGTGAGTAACTCATCATTCACATGAGAAAATAACACTTCAGGGCGTTTGATACTTTATTATGGAGATACCTGCATACTTAGAAAGACAGGATTATATTCACCTATAACGATTTGTTGATGACTATTAAGCACATTCCTCAACCGGCTTAGGTTTGATGCTTCTAGTGATCTAAACAAAATATTGGAGACTGCTGAATCAAGTGATGATGACTTCTGTGAAGGGGTCAAGAGAATTGGTAAATCATAAATGGAGGTTTCTGAATCTCAGGAGAGCATACACTAGAGAAAGAAGATGCACTATGATACATGAGTCTAGGCGTGAAAGAAGATATCCTCAATCAAGAGATATATGAAAGGATTCTAGAACATGAATGTGAAGTTGAATACGAAAGTGAGACAGCCAATTACTTTGATACATCTGTTTTATTTTTTTTTATTTTTTTTCATCTTGTGGACAACTGGCAATGTTGACAATTCTAAAACAACTGGTAGATTTAACACAATTTTATCTTTATATAAATATATCTTACTTTGATAAACAACTTAACTGTGAACAAAGCAGTACTTTGTTTAAACGTACTGCTATTTTAAAATACAAACAGTACTTGTTGAAAGTACTATTAGTAAAAAGTTGTTTTGAAATATAGTGAAGATTGAGTGTGCAAAAAAGGGTTTAAGTCACAGATAATATGAATATTCAACTGTTTAAAGGGAATTGATTGTTGGTTAACCCACCAACACAGCAAATGTGTAATCATTCACCTTTCTTACAAACATAAGAATTGACTAGTCCAAAACAAACAGTTTTGGTAAAGACATCCTCAAATCAGTTGATGGTTGACAATTTAACCAAAAATTGTATGGTGATCAATACACCATAGGATTACACTGAATTTAAAATTGGCTACTTCCAAAGCAAACGGCTTTTAGGTAAAGAGAACTCAAATCCGTTGATAAGCTTTAAGAGTTGCTCAAAACATAATGTCCTCAAACCTCACCAAAGTTTTTATTACAGAGAGTTGCCTAGTCCTGACAAACGGCTACATGTTAAAGACTAATCAAATCCGTTATGGTTGATAATGACTTACCAAAATTCATATAGTATTCACACACTATGATTCATGATCTGGTGTTGAAGTGGTTTTCAGTTCACCATTGGATTATTACCTTTTCTAGTACCGAAAAACTGACTAGCCCAAGAGAAATTGGCTACTTAGGTATAGGCACAAAAAAAAACCCATTTGCAGATCTGCTTTGCGAATACATGCTGTGAGAAGAACAAACAGATTGAATGCAAAGAACAAAGATTTTGAAGAAAATGTTTTATGTTTCAAGAAAAGAGGTTTCATTTCAAGATACACAAACAGATTGTGTTACATATACTGCTCAAGAGGAAAAGTTTAAAAGATTAAAAGGCTAGTACTGGCTTCAAAGTTAAAACAGACTGATGCTGAACAAAGAAGACCAACTATCAAGAAACTTGAAGTCAAAGCTAGTAGAATTCAAGTTAGGGGAGGATTGTTGGGAAATACCAGTCAAAAGGTCAACGTACTGCTAAGCAAAAGTCCAAGTACTGCTAAGTGAAAGTCAAGGTACTATGGCCATTCAAAGAACGCAGTACTGCCTTTGAGAATAAAGGAATCTTAAAGGATTAATCATTTAAACGGTTATGTTAGTAATTATCTTGTAACAGTTAGTTTAATGATTAGTATTGATTAGTGTTTATGTCATACAAGGACTGTACATCTACTAGAGGTTATCCTTATGTTTATAAAAGGATCTCTAGGAAGATATTAATATATAAAAAAACACGAGTTAAGAATTATTAGAATGTATAGGATCTGCAATTTAGGCAGATTCCAAAAGTTTTATAAAAATAAATCGTTTGAGAAACTATTGTTGTTTTCTTCTTAAGGTTCTGCCAACTAGATTCCGCATAGTTGACAGTATATCAGTGTTTAAATAAGGAATATCGATCCTACATCAAACATATGTAAAATTGAGGGGGAGCAAGAAGTTAATGTTCCATATAATTCATGCTTAAACATTTTCTACCCGTGGGTTTTTCAAGACAAATTTTAAATCACATGATATTTCAAACACTAAGTGAATTAGTATTTAAAACAAGGGGAGAAATATAATTAAAATGTGATTTTAAAAATAATAAGTGATCTAAACGACTCAAAGTGCTTCATACTCTTCGAAAAAGGTTTTATGGTTACGATCTCATACCCAACAACACTTAATTCATGACGATTCTGAAGTCATAAGGTGGTAGGTTATGTATTAGTCATATGATCCAACCAGAACCAGAGGGATCTACCCAAGGACACCCCATAGTTTAGAAGTAAGCAAGTCATTAGGTATGATTGTGAGATGCATGAGAAAAAATGGCATAATGCCGAATAAGATTGAGCACTAAACACTGGAACAATCATAACACGTGATTAGTAATGATGTCATGGAAAGCATTGAAGGGGTTGAAAGAATTAAAAGGAAATGTATGGATAAAGGGTCTAAAGAAAGAAGCCAACCACACAACTAGGGCAGAAAACCTCTGATAATACATAATCTATACAGATTCCAAAGATGAATTATGGTATCAGAAGAAACGACAACATCGGACCCAGTGATGCACTGCACACCCCTTGCCAAGCCATTTAATTTCACTCAAAGATACATGCTCCATTATCACAAAGAAACACACGACTTACTAAGACTTTCACAACTCCGAGTTAGTTGATATTGAAAAGGTGGCTAGTCTGCTTCCAACCTCCGAGTAAAAAACCAAAAAGCACTAACGACTTAGAACTAAGAGATCAATAAAATAAATCTCATTAAGACACATTCTATGACAAACACTTGTTGAAAACCAATAAGTCGATAAGCTTAAAATAAGATCTACGCATTATCCTTAATGATTATGCCAGAACATTCAAGAGTGTGAAGCTCATTAGTATTCACAGTGACTAAAGGAAATCCTTCCAGAGTCACCACAAACATCTCTGGGCGGTAGGTGACATTGCGTAGATTTACTATATGAATTAAGCTTGTGTCAACTGGATATCGATTCGGTCCAATAAATGAATTGACGAATCAATCAGAAAGATAGTAACTATCTGATTTACTCATATCGTGTTGTCTGCTTTGAGACGTTCTGGTATTGAGAACAAGCAAGCATGGTGAATCTAATACATCTGTGTTAGAAGATCCTACGCTTTGAGCTAGAAACCTTGTCAAGGATATTCTTTGAATCTACTTGATCACAGGTACAATATTTATACTGTAAAACGATCCTACAGAACCAAAGGTTAATGCAACCGAATCTCAACGAATAATAAAGCCATATTTGTCCATATCTGCTGTTTATCACTAGCATTCAAATGCAGGTACAAATGACGGTGTTGCAGCCTCATTCCACCAGAGTCGGATTCATAACCACATGCTCATGCTCAAACTACAAAGACATACTATAAGCATCAAGATTTAAAAATCAAGAAAGCTCAAGAATTAAAGATAAAGACTTCCGCAAACTCTGATATACAAGATCTTCCTTTAAGATATCAAGTCTATCAAGGGAGATTGTTAGCCAGCTTTCAAGATGATGCAAAGTATAAGCATGTTGGTCAAGACTCAAGATCGCAAGATGGCAAAGACGACAAATACAAACAAGGAAAATATTTAAAGATCTTGGAATCAAAGACGAAGTCGAAAGACAATGACAAAGGCTAAAGATCAAAGATCACATAGCATGAAGGAACAAGCCTGCAACATAATAAAGACCAAAGATTCAAGAACTCATCGAGAAAGCAATCTCAAGAAGTTCAAGGAAGCAAGATTCAAGATCTCACCTCAGGAATTCAAAGACCACACATTAGGGGAGGTTGTTAGCCTCAAAATATGTTTTTAAACATGGAAGCTCAGAATCTGCAGGAAGCCTCACTTCGAGGGAGATTGTTAGCCTTAAAACATTGAGTCAAACAAGGAAGCTCGGCTACTAATCATGGAAGCTCGGTCTTTACTTAATTATATGTTGTAATAGGTTAGAAAGGGTAATCGGACTCGTTTATGTAATCTAATTGGTTATGTGTATCGGGCTTAAGCCCAACCAAAACCCGAGCCCGACCCGTGTTAGAAAGGCTAGGCGTCTAACTTAAGGAGTCTAGGTATAAATACCCCTCTCTAAGTGTGGAGAGGGTGTTGGTTCTCATTTATATTTTACATACTTATTAGAATTCAACCATCTACTTTCTCTCTCTTGTTTCTCTCTCTAAACTTCTTCCTATTTTCTTCTCTTGTTTCTTATCTTTTATTCTTACAACATGGAAGTGAAGTGATTATTGCGGGTTACCTACAGAAAGGTACACACTCTTCTTGAAATGGAAGATAATGATGATACAAAAACCTATCTAGATTATTTGTGTATCGATCTAATTTATGTTAAAGAACAAAGAAATAATCTTTTATCAAAACATAGAGATCTTGTTCATGAACTGAATGCATGCAAGGAACAACTTTTAGTATTAGAACAAGCAAAACTTGATTTTCTTACCATGCAGCATGTAAACACTGAGATTCTTAAAAAGAATAGAAACTTAAGAACAAAACTAAAAGAGCTAACAACAATCACTGAAACATGACTTAACAGTTCTAACAAAAAGTATAACTCAGTATAATGGAGGAGTGTGAGAGTGTACAGTGAACAAATCTCCTCTCAAAAGAAGAGAATTTTGGGAGTTGATCAACTAAATGAAGATCCTCTAGTTCTAGGCAAAAAGACCTAGTCTTTGTAAAATCTTCAGCTGATGACATAAAAGTGTCCATACCTGGTGTTGAAAGACCCTGGTTGTCTGAAGCTAAAGGTTTTATTCTGCCAAATCATGATACTCGTAGAATACTCCTAGCTGAGTCATAAAGAAACACAACTAATCCCTCAGTTGTTGTCATTGACTCTTCAGCGACTGATTATGATTCAGTGGATGAATCTTCAGTTTGTAGTGCCCCTCTTCCTCCACTGAAGAAGTTAGATGGTGCTAAACCTGTTTCTGGACAAAAGACTATCAAATCAATTTTGAGGTCAAAATCCATATTCAAAGCTGAAACTTTAAAAGGTGTCATAATAAATGAACCATCCTCACCTCCTACTAAGGGTAACAAAAGCTCTTCAGCTTTAAAAGTTAACTCAGCCCCTGCTGGTAAACTAAAGAGTGTGAAAATTAAAGATGATCCTCCTTTGGCTATTGTAATAAAATAACTTTATGACCTAAAATTAAAAATTTGCAAGAATCAGTCATCTTACTCCTGAAATAATCAACAGGTTCCACAAAATGCACTTTAAAACAAATACAAAACACAATTAAAAAAGAGCTATGATCTATGTGGCCTAAACAATCATCTCTCAGAGAATTGTTACAAGGTTCTGTTTTGTAAAAATTATGAGAGAACTTATCATAAAACCTGTAATCATGTTGAATACATTTCCACCATAAACATGTCTCAGCATCTCAAAAGTCTACGTAGATCTTCATAAAGATCTAAAATCCCAAGACCATCAAAACGCTTCTTTCCACCTTGCATACACTGTGGATGTATAGATCATTTACTACTGAGTTCTATAATACTATCCCATTGTTATATTATGTGGAAGTTATGACCATGACAGAAATGGTCATAACAAGATTATCTCTCTAGAAAGAGAGATCAATCCAAGAAATCCTCAACATACCTTCAAAAGATGTGAAGCTTGTGGTATCTCAACTCATACCACAACTAATCACTATGATATTGAATGGTTCAAAAGAGGTAAAGCACTTCAAGCCAAAAAGACTGAAGCTCTAAAATCAACTAGGGTTGAATCATCAAATGCTAACAAATTCAAGACTCCCACTAATAGGTGGGTTTCTAAGTAAAACTAACCATTCTGAATGTATTTGTGCAGTATGACATCAGGAAGCCCATCTGGTACCTGGATAGTGGATGCTCAAGGCATATGACTGGTGTTAAGAGTTACCTGCACAAATATGAGGAACAACCAAGACCTAAAGTGGTGTTTGGGGATGACTCTACATGCACAACCGAAGGTTATGGCTCTATCAAATGTAATGGTATAGTTTTCACAAAGGTAGCATTTGTAAATGGTCTTAAGTACAATTTAATTAGCATCAGTCAACTCTGTGATGCTAAATATATTGTTCAGTTTAATGAGAAAAAAAGGAACAATCTTCAACTCCAACAAAGAAGTTGTAATGATTGCTCCAAGAGTAAGAGATGTATATGTTCTTGACATGACATCTTCTACGTAAGAATCTTGTTTTTTTGCCAAAGCCTCTGAAAATCTCAACTGGCTTTGGCATAAAAGACTTGCTCATCTAAACTTCAAAACAATAAACAAAATGGCAAAACAAAATCTTGTTATTGGTCTCCCTCACTTGTCTACTCAAAGGACAAACCATGTTTATCATGTGAAAAGGGAAAGAATCATAGGGCCAACTTTAAAACAAAACAGACATCTTCTATCAAGAAATGTCTTCATCTTCTTCACATGGATTTATTTGGACTTCTAATTCCTAGGTCCATTAACCATTAAAAGTACACCCTTGTCATTGTTGAAGAGTACTTAAGGTACACCTGGGTATACTTCCTGAAGAAGAAAAGTCAAGAACCTAAAACTATCATGTCCTTCATCAAATGAGTTGAAAATCAAAATGACATCAAATTCAAACAACTCAGAACTAACAATGGTATTGAATTCAGGAATAGCATCCTTGTCAACTTCTGTGATGAAAAAGGGATTTCTCAAAACTTCTCTTCTCC
>BQNB010006884.1:4524-31037 GCA_026074375.1 Tanacetum coccineum
ACCATACCTATTCATTATAATTTACAAATTTACAAATGTTACAAACAAAGGGCATATAGAAAAAGATAGACTATAAGAAATTCTTTTGAGTAATCTGTGACGCCGTCTCTACCTTCTTGAGATGGGTTGTAACGGCATCACGTGTAATCTGTGACGCCGTCTCTACCTTCTGAGTAGAAATTCTTGAGAGATGTTGGTTTAGGTCCGTAGTCTTGTCTGTTTCTTCTCCAAATGAGCCCAAGTCACGTGTATTTCCTCCAAATGCCTTCCAAATGTTGAATACCTAAAAAGGAACGATTAAGTACCTATTTTGGGCATAAATGCATGATTTAGGAGGTTAAACGACCCTGAAAAAGTGTATAAAATGACACATCATCAAATACCCCTACACTTGGGATTTGCTTGTCCTCAAGCAAATGGGCTTTTCTACCTAGACCATAGCAATATGAGGGTCATTTTACATACTCTTTAAAAGTATTTTACAACACAATCTTCTAGACCTTGTAATTAAAAGCACGGAAAGTATATACTAGTACCTCACATAAGTGTTTGGGATTCTCTCTTTCACTTGGGTGTATAATAAATTATAACTAAAGGGGGAAACAGAAAATTAACACTCATTACCTGTCATAGCATATAAATTACCATAGGCTTGGTAAAGGATCAAGCCTCCACCGCTAGGCGCAAGCATTATTCATTACTATCTAAGAGATCTTTTTAAAGGATTGTGGGGTGTAGGTGTAAGATAACATATAATAGAAACGGAAATGGATGGGATACATTTGGGTGGCTTTGGGTGAATTTGGAGTGGAAGGGTCAGCTAATTATTTACACGAATACATGCTGGGTTTGTTGCTAAGCCAAGACTCGGACGAAGATAAACAAACTCTAAACAACTCTACATCAATCTCTTTCTTTTTCTTTTCTATTTTTTTAATAACATAATACATCATAACTTGGGGTTTACAACACGTACCCCTACACTTGAGCTTTTTACATACTCGATTATTTACAATCTAACTAATGACCCAATCTAAGGTGGATCAAAATAACATGGAGATCATTTTACAAATGTATGGGGGTATTGACTTAACTTTTCTTCCCCATTCTTCCGTGAAATAATACTACCATGAATCCCAATCGTCCCAAAACTGTATTTACAAGGATAAGGACTTAGCAACCATGTACTCAAATAATTAACTTGGGTTAAAACACAATAATGTACTAAAAGCGAGTACATATAAGGTAGGCTAAGGCGATTTCGGTGTAACGATTGGTTTAAGGGTTAACAATGCTCTTCATTAATAGTCTGGTTTAACCAAAAAATTATGAGAACTGTAAAAAAGGATAGACTCGGAGGGTTGTACTAGGGGTATCCTACACTAAAGGTGAGTGCATGGAAAGGGTGTGGGATAGTTATATGATAGGTGTGACCATCATAACAATTACAGGTTTAAAACACGGGTTAATCCTAATGCCTCTTACCAAGCAAATCCTAATACTCACTATGCGGTCTCGGGATCCATCACAATAACAAGTTTTAGAATTTAATATGCTACCGGTACACTCTCCTAATCCTAAAGTAACCAATACCAATGCTTCAAAAAATGCAACAAAACCACGCATACACATCCGTAATGACGGAATAGACACACATGATTGCTTAATCCTTAACTAGAATAAGCTAAAGGTATAATATCTAAGGGCGAACCTCACATTTTGGGGGTAGAATTTGAGGGTTTTTGTGCTAGTAATATAAATTCATATCCATGAGACGCTATTAATACTTGGTTTTCATCGGTATGTGTCTTAAAAAATTTAAAATTTTGGTCAAAATTACCTCTTATGCTATGTTTTGATATATTACCCATCATTTCAAGGACAAAGCAAATTGCAAATGAAAGAATAATTTCTAAGGCTTATTCCCCCCTTACACTTAAGTTGAAAATTGTCCCTAATGTTCTATAAAAGAACCTGTAAGAACGAATAAAGGGATAAGAAAACAAGTAAAAGAAACTAGTACTTCCCTGGTTTGCTCAATAATGGAGAAGAAACATGCGATAACTGGTTAAATCGTCCTCCAAGAATCATTCAATGAAACTTTCTAAGAACTTCCAAGCTTCTTCTCATCAAATATAACCTGTAATCAAAGACAAAGACAACTATACCAAGCATAAAATGTACGATTTACAATTATACAATATGAATTTAGGGTTTGACTCGATAAAGCAGTAAAGATAGGATGAGAGAATTGTCGAATTTGTTGGTTTTGCAGGTTTATAACAGAAGTGTACATATTTTAAATGTTATGCGAGTTTTATTTTCAATAATAATTAAAAACTTTAAGTATTCTGGACTTGGGCGTTTGACGCCGTTAGGAAAACCTGACGCCGTCACAGGTGTCGTGGTGATGGCGTCGCGTGTAAATCGTGAAGCCGTCTCCACGTTATGTGAAAACGAATTTTTTGTTTTTGATGAAAAATTTCCTGCACTTGATTCCATAAGTTAGTTTCTCTACAAATAGCTGCATAAAACCTGAGATTTGACAATTTACTCATATGACTCGAAACTGACGCGAATTAATCTAAACAATTTACTTAACATGTTTGAACTTGGTTCTAAAAACCGGATAAATTCCCCTACACTTATTGTTGCAAAATACCTTTGATTGCAAATAAGACAAAGTTAAAAACAAACAAAGCATGATTACAAGATGAAGTTCAAACATGATAGAATAAAGTGAAAAGAATAAAACACAAGACACTCCGAATGTGCAGGAAAAGTAAATATTGGGTTGCCTCCCAAAAAGTGCTTTTTTTATTTATGATTCTTGTAGCTAGACTCGAAGTCACACATTCTTACGTGACTTCTCCTTCATCATTCATTTTTTCCTTGGTCGCAATAAGAGTGGGATGCTTGCCTTTAAAACTTTTGCTCCTCAATTAGTTGAACTTCATCTCCCTTTCTAAGTAAAGCTTTATCTTTTCTTCCCATTTCAAGACTAGCCTATTCACAGTCATAGTGGGGGCTATGGGCTCTATGTCGTTTTTGACTCCTTTGTCGGTCATACAAGAGGGATCGGGTATCCTATGGAAACTTACCTTAGTCTTTCCTGATCTTAGAGTTATGGTGCCATTATCAAACTTAATTGTGGCCTTGTCTGTTGTCAGGAATGGTGTTCCTAAGATGAAAGGCCTCTTTTCGTTTTCCTTGATATCCAAAATCACAAAGTCTACGGGGTATATATGTTCAGCGACCTCTACCAACACGTCCTCAGTAATTCATAAGGGCTAAATGTACAAGTGGCTAGCTAGTGAGAGTCTAATGTCTATCTCAGTAGGCCTTTCATCGGTAAGTTTCCTGTAAGTAGAGTAGGGCATAACGTTCACATCGGACCCTTGATCGACAAGGGCATTCACGTGCTTAAGGCCCCCTATGCTGCAAGGTATTTTGAAATTCCATCCGATGTTCTCTTTCTTTGTTATCTTTTTCTTGAGGATCGCTTCATAAACATGCCCCCGAGGTGACACATTATATGTATTTCCTTTCACCTTCCCAACTCGGGCCTTGGACAAAGAGTCATTGAACCTATTATTATCGACTAGTCCCTCGATTAGTTTTTTATTAATCCTATGCTTCAGATAATATTTTACAGGCCGAGAACTGAGTACGGCATTTTCCACTAACTTCTCTTTTTTAGGTTTTTGATTTTGCTTGTTTTTTTGTCCACTCGCTTTCAGCTCCGTTTCTTGTCTCGCCTACTTTACTGTCACCTTCCATACTGTCCGTCAGTTTCTTACTATCATCGCCGGGGTGCTACGTCATACATGTTCAGTTTTTTCTTCCACCTTCTCTGATGAAAGGAGATGGAGTTTTACCCTTTTAGTGATGGGGGATTTGCATCATCTCAATACAGCCACTTTTTCAGGGGCCCTGCTAGGTTGATAAGTTCCTAAGAAGCCGAACATTTCAATCATCCTAACCATTGATCTTCCTCGCATTGCTTGAAAATGCACTTTCATACTCTCTATTCGTTCAGTGTGTGTTACCATTTAGTTCCCATATGGTATTACTCGAGCCTCGAATGTGGTTCCTAATGCTTGTGGCTGAGGGTTTGGACCTGTACGTTCATGAAAAGCGAAGGGGTTCAGTTTTGGCGGTTGGTTTTGTGGATGAGAGTTCGAATAGACTGCTTCGACGTAAGCTTGAGGGGTGTGTGTTAAGCTTGGCGTGAGTGCCGGTGGTGACCCCTTTAATAAGAAATTAATCTAATCTTCAAGCTCAAGAAGTCTTCGGTTAGGTGTTTTTGAGGTGCCTTGAGGTGTGGAAATAGCCTTGACTGGCTTGGCGAATACTTTTGTGTCATTCCAGCCCTCATGTTCGTAGAGAGCGAGGTTCTCAATGATTTCCCAAGATTTCGTCTGCAATTCTTAATTGCGTGAGTTTTTGCCCCCGCGGCGCGGTCAATCTCGCACTTAAGATGGAAAGAGACACGATCATAAAAAATTAGATTTAAAGCCAACGATCGATGCCATGATGTGGGACTTTTTGTAGTAAGTCCTTGAAACGAGTCCATGCTTCAGATAAAGATTCTCCATGATGTTCTTGGAACATTAGGATTTCATTGCGGAGTTTTGAGGGTCCTTCCCGGTGGAAAGATTTGAGCAAGGAAACGAGTAGTAAGATCCTCCCATGTGGTGATGGATCCTGCTAGAAGACGTTCAAGCCAATTGCTAGCTGATCGCGAAGGAAAAATTGAAATAAACGCAGGAGTGTTCTTCTCTTGTTTTAACCATCAAGGTCAATGAGTCCCACTAGGTTTTTAAGAAATCCTTGATGGTGTTGGTTTGGTTACCTCGGACCGAAGTTCCGTGAATGATCATGCCGTTTTGACACCAACCGAGTGTCGATCGAAGAGGTACCCACGTTGTTCCCTACGGGAGCTCAATGGTATTTCCTGTAGCCACTCGTGGTTTATTCTAGGTAAGGAGTATTACCCAAGAGTACGGATCAGATTCTCGTCTCCCATGGTGGTGACGAAATGGTTACGAAATAATGTACACAAATAAAAGATAACTATACGAGAAAGCTAATTATGCAGAAATAAAGTCAATACTTGAAAGGATTCAAGCAAGTAGAACTAAGCTTAACTATGATCAAAACCTAACTATTCTCTACGCAACGGCGCTAAAAACTTGATGTGGTTGTCGTAAGGGACTTCTATAAGAAGTTTTACAACTCCCTAGGCAGAGTACCTAACCGTTGTAGTAGTATAGGCAAGGCTTGAGGGTTGTTATCGTTCTCTAAGGGAATACGTTGGGAAGGCTTGGTCACGGTCTAACAGAATTCTAGGGGTTAAGAGAAGATTATTTTTTTATATTTATGTTTTATATAAAGCCAGATAAATCATATATCTGTGAGGTTGGTTTTTTTAGTTATAAAGTAAATAAAAACTATGATAAATGGTGATAACAATATAAAAAAGATTGTATTCACTTTAATCATGTATTACTCCCTAGATTGTTCTCCTAGTGTTGTGTTTTTGTCACAAATAAACATCGTGCAAAATTGAAAAAATCCCCCCCCCCCCCCTATTAATTATTTTCCTCAGTCATATCTATTTACAAACGAACCCTCCGTCTATTTAATATTCCTAGATTAAGGAAACAACGCAAGTAAAGGAAGTATGAAGACTATTACAAGGCCCCTAAGAGTATATTAAATGCATGTGAAATATATTAAAAGTGGATCAACCATATTAGGGGGCAAGGTAGTATGAAGACTGTTACCCGATGGTATCCTTTCTACACAATCATGTTTCCCTAGAACATAATCAGCAGCGATACAGACAAAAGCTGGATTTTTCTAAAGCCTAACATGCACATCCATCACAAGAAGCAACATCACTAAGATCTGCATTTTAGGTTTCATACAATCATAAATGAACACAATAGGGAGTTTAGCCAAGCATGTTAAAGATAAAGCAAGAATGATAATGAATCAAACAACAAGACATATTGAATGATTAAGATAATCTTACTTGATTAAAACATGAATTGACAATAGGGTTTTGAGGCCCTAAAATCGTCCTAATAAGCTGCCAAATGAACTATGGTTCGTCTCCCTTTTTTACTCTAAAGTTCCACAATGAAAACCCTAAAAACGGATTTGTATATATAGATAAATCGCTGCGACGGCGTCGCATTTTAATCGTGACGCCGTCGTAAAAGAGAATATTCTATATCTTGGGATGGGTCGTACGAGCTGACGCCGTCGTGAAAGGTTGTGACGCCGCCTCGAAGTGGGTTGAGACCGGCATCAATTAGAACTAGGTACGCCATCTCCAGTCGCTGAGAACATAATCTTGAGAGATGTTGGTGTAGGTTCGTAGTCTTGTTCGTTTCATCTCCAAATGAGCACAAGTCACGTGTATTTCCTCCAAATGCCTTCTAAATGCTAAATACCTGAAAAGGAACGATTAAGTACCTATTTTGGGCATAAATGCACGATTTAGGGGGATAAACGACCCCGAAAAAGTGAATAAAATGATACCTCATCAATACATCACTTTACTAATTTAGTGGAAGTGTTGATTGTTTTGAACCTTGTCTAGTTATTTTTAAAACGTGTCGGTTTAATTATTTAGACTAAATATAATTTTTGAATTTTTTTTGGAGTTTAAAAGTATATCTATAGAAACCTTGTTGAGTTTCTTTTAAAAGAAAGGATCTACTAAAATCTTGCCGAGTTTCTATAGAAGAGTAGATCTACTAAAACCTTGTTGAGTTTCAGTGTAGAAATAGATCATGTGAAATAGATCTCTTAAAATCTTTTTAATGGAAATTGACAACATCATATTACATATGTGTTTTTTGATAAAAACATTATGTAATAGGCGATATTGTTTAATTGTTTAGTCGAAAGACTTCCTTTAAAGTGGTTTTGTATAACGGATCTTACAAAACATTAGCGTTTTAAACAAAAGTCGATTAAAATCGTTTTTGTTAAGAAACACTATGTGATTAAGCACGTTGTTAATAGTACCAAATTAGTTTCAAACTAATCATGGGACCTCATATTAACATTTGGAATGTCACGAGTGACATGAAAGGATCTGCTCCCGAACCTGTTAAAAGGGAGACCGATACTCGAGTTACGTGTACGGTAGATGCTTTGAAGCATTCAGAAACCTTATGTGCAATAACTATGTGTTATATGGTCTGAATGACATGAAAACTAAGGCCATGAGGGAATCCGACCTTAGATAATGGTGGATTAGCACTTCGGTATCATGTCATGTATATGGTGATAAGAGTTTGATTAACTCTTTCAATGCAGTTGAGAATAGAGAGAACGAATTTGGGCAACTCTAATCTCCAACGTTATTAACAGGAAAAAAGGGGGATGTGATTCACATTTGTAAAAGAGGTCCTAAGTTAACCAACGCGTTGTACGTGCCGGAGATTCTATAGGAATCTTGTGTCCGGATGGTTGCTTAATGAATTTTGGCTTTCATTTTGTGTTTGAATCAAATAAAAATTGAGTTAACAAATAACATAATTTGAGTCCGTACGAGTTACGCCTTTACTAATGTTTAAGCTGAATGTATTTTCTAATGGTTATTTTAGCAAAATAAGTATAAATTCAACTTATTTGATTCTTATAAATATATGGCATGGCTTGACTCGAACATGTTAAAATTTTAAAACTCAATTATGTTGTCTAATTAAACAAAATGGATACCCACTTTTTGTATTGACATGGACTACAAAATTAAAAACTTGTGTTGAAGCCAATTCAACAAGATTGTCTTTCTCTGTGGTTGAACAGAAAAAAACCAAACCCTTGATATGATTCACATGTTTTATGTGATTTAGAATTGATACCTACTAAGGTAGAGAATAGCGAGTACTTCATCATATTTGTTGATGGTGGTACAAAATATTGTTATTTATACTTACTTGAGAGTAAGGATATAGACAAGATTGTTCTATATAAATAAGTTAAGAATCAACTTATTATCGAAAATAAGGTGTTTCGAAGTCATATCAGAGGTGAATATGTATTTTCATTTCTAAATTTATGTGCTAGACTTAGAATAAAACACATATTTATTGCTCTTGATATTCCAACATATAGCAACCCACAATTTTCATCAATGTAATTATCCATCTATTAAATTAGATGCAATTTTCATCAATGTAATATCTACTTATTAAATTAAGTACAATCATTTTCACGGGAATATTTTTGCTTTATTCCACTCTTTATGCAACGTAACTTGCATAACCAAAGTAAATGAGCTCACCCAACCTACCGATGCCAACTATATCTACGTTTATAGCAAGTAAACATCCTAATATGTCAAGTCTATGTTCTAATATATTTTTTTACCAAATACGTTATCCATTTAACATACTTTTCAAAACGTTATTTCAAAACAAGCATTAAACGTTAACGTTTATATCAAAACCCTAATTATATGTAATGTTTACATACAAAATAAATGTACAAGCTATCAAAGCATTTGTATAAGTGTACAATGCATAATTTTTGAATATTAATTCCCTCCTAAACCTTGGTACAACTCCTTAAAGCTCAAAGTACAATTCGACTATGCATAGAATTCAAATGAGCTCATTTTCCCTCCATTTCTTTAGGAATTTCGTACCACCTTTTAAGCACATGTTACAAGCTTCCAATGCACACTTTTCTCTTAAACCCTAACCTTAACTAGTCCTACACTAACCCTAAAACCTAAACCCTAATCCTAAACCCGAAAACCCTAGCAAACCCGTTACACCCTTAAACTAGTTCATAGTTTTCAGAATCTGATCCGTTGATAAAACATAGGATCTAGGAAAAATCAATAGGCTTTGGGTATTAAGTAAAAATACTAGGTTGTAGCCCTATGTCTTGTGATCATTTTGTCGGTTGACTCGACCCGATTCGATGTCGAAATTTGAAAAAAATTTAAAAATAAAGGTTTTTTATAGCTGGAAATGGCAAGATGCGCAGATTCTGCACACCTGTAGTAAATGGTTGTTATCTCTAAATTTTTGTATAGTGACCCCTAAATATGTAAAACTAAAAGTTGTAGAGGACTCAAATATCTAACCATGCTCACTGGTTTGAGCTTAATCGGAATTACGGTTTGTAAATGACAACCATTTTACCAGGACCGATGTTGGCTGTCCAAAAACAACTATAAACTCGCCACCCCTAAACTAGTTCTAACTTAAAAACTAAGCTACCAAGTACCTAAAGCACCTCAAGCACCTCAAGTAGCTCTATACCCCTCAACCACCACCTTTTACCCATACATCACCTAGCAAGCACCCTAGCACCACCATCATCCAACTTGGCCACCAAGTTATATACTACCCTTGTCACCACCCTAACTTCACCATCTTCTTCACCTTGCTAAAGGCTATACCTACCTCCATACCTACTTTAGTTACCCCTATTTAAACCTTGAACCTCACCAAAGTTACTTGGGTCTTACTCATCCAACTTGGCTCTACTCCTTCTCTACCCTAAATATACCCACGTACGTACAAACATAAACTTTTATATTCACCCAATCAAAACTTCCATATTACCTCAAATCATGATCTAAACAAGTCCAAGGAAGATTAAAGAAGAAATATACAGCAAGTATAAGCCAAGAAACAAGAAGAAAGAAGTCGCTTGATTCATCTTTAAGTTTTCTAAGTTGTTTCGTGTTCCATTCGACCCCATTTCATCATTTCAAGTACAGTAAGCCTTTTAATCTTGTTCTAATAAGCTCTACTTGTTTTTAGAACTTCATAAGCTCTTATAGATCCTATATAAGTCCTTGTTAAAGCCTTGAACCATAAACCCACACTGTTTTGGTTTTCCTATACCAAACGTACCCGTTTGGATTATTTAAGCTCACAAGCTCTTTTATCTATAAGTTATAAGCACGTAAACTTAACTTATTTAGCTTATTCAAATATACTATAACCTGCAAAATTGGAATTATTCTAAATCACAAATATCAATATTATGGTTTTTGGAACTAAATTCTAAATGTTCTTCATGTCAAAGGGTATAATTGTAAATACTTGAAACTTATAAATAGAGAGGCTAAATTATAATAATTCTAAAGTTAAACTCAGGGGTTTGTTTTGTCCTACTTGAAAGTAAAAGGTTTAAAGATTTTAAAAGATATATTAAAAGGTTAACTTTGTAAAATATATATAACCAAGGGTAAATATTGTCATTTTTGGCATCTTAATGGTATAAAAGGTAAATTTTTATAAAATTAAAAAAGTATATTTTTAAAGTATTATAAGACTCAATTTTATTAAAACCCGACACATTGTCGATATCATTCGACGATCAAACACTAAAAAATACAATTAAATGTTTATAAATATATCATAAATTATTGTCCACTAGCTTTTGAAGAAACCTAAAATAATAAAATCGTATCGTTTAATCTATAACATATCACGTTACTAGGGAGTTTCATGTGAGGGGATTTCATTTGGGTAAACGTTTTGACGAGTTGCTGGATTTACGATTTAAAGTGTCCTAGCTCCTCAAACGTTTACTACATGACCTCTGGATTATGATAGCCCGAATAGTGATACGATGTTTTCACAAGTTATCAAACCAAAAACCATTAAACTTTATGAAATAAAGTTTGTAATATAAATACTCGATCTAAGACTTTGACATTTACCTCGAAGTTGCGTTGACAAGTGCTGTTTACTTTCATTTGATTTAAATTTCAAATCAATCAACTACCTTGATAAGGTGAGTTCATAGTCTCACTTTTACATGTTTTCTAAACTCCGTGGGGAGATACATGCTATAAACATGAATACAATTATTTTTCCAACTGTATGTTATCCTGATGTATTATTGCCTAAGTTGCCTGCACTCAGACTGCCAAATAATTTCCTTATATCATGAACCATTAAGTCACATACGAGTAGAACACTAATATTGTGGGATAGATCTATCGGGGTGTGACGACACCTTTTTGGTGTGGCCTATAATTTGTACCAATATCACTATATATGATTTATAATGGGGTAACTGTAGGGCAAGTTACCTTTCATGATGGCGCTTAGGTTTTCTCCCCAATTGTCACACGGTGATTCTTGTTTAGACGTGTTGGTGTCATGAGCTTAAATGCAATAATACTGTTTACTATGATAATTGTAAATGCAATTACAATTATTACAAACTATGGGTGTATAACAACGTAACCCACTATTGAACTTGTATTCAACTATTATAACTTAAAAACCTGTGAATTGTCATATCACTCAACCTTTGTGTTGACTTTTAAGCATAGTATATCTCAGGTAACTGAGCATCTTATGGCACGGAGTGGCATTGGACATAGGACCTCAAAACCTGTTATCATTCAACTTTATGTTTTAAACTGTATTTTGGGACCTCCGTTTGTAAAAAAATTGATAAATAATAAATGATAACTTATCTTTTAAAAACATCTCTTTTGAGTCGTTTTCTATCATTATGACTGTTGATATATGAAGTAATACCCCAAATTAGCTTCCGTTGCTATATGTCAAATAAGGGGGTGTTACAGATTGGTATCAAGAGCCGCGGTTATAGAGAACAAGGTTAAAACCCCCCCCCCCCCCCCTCCACCTTAACTATAACTACTTTTTCAATCCAAGAAAGTCCTATGTGCCAGCTGCATTTTCCCGAATATAGTAAATGAATACATAACTATTATACTATTATATAAATAACTTATGTTATTTTTCCACTGTATTGTTTCAGAAATATGCCTTTTAACACTTCCGACTATATCTACCCTATTATCGTCCCATCTGATGTCGATGTTGAGGATGCCTTTTCCTCTACAACTACTCCTAACTATACTCCGGCTTCACCGGACTATTCCCCAGCCTCACCGGGAAAACGACCACCTCTCCTAATCCTTCAGATGATTTATCTAAGTATCTTTTTGGCCCTCTCGTTAGCCATCTCACCTTTCCACGATGATCCATATAAGGAAGGATTTTATGCAAGCATATAATGCTACTTACTATGAATACCTATTCCCACTACCTACAAGTCCTATTGCTCACAGGCCAACTGTTTACTCCATCCCCAGTTACCACTATCATCAATAGTTTTGAATCCCGATATTTCTTTCATCCCAAGGAGGATTTTACACCTAAGAATCAAGAAGCCCGTTCCCGATCAAACCTCCTCTACTTCTAGCTCTACCTCAGAGTTTTGAGATTGAGAAAGTTTCTCATATAATACCGCATTGGAACGTCATGAGGAGCATATCGATGCTATTTTGATCACTTAGATGAGGCTCCCTCTCGAGCGCATTGCACCCTTAGATAACGGTATGATGCACCCTGACTTGTTAAACCAACCTTTCAAAATTGATCTCATGCCGATTAAACTCGGTAGTTTTGATGTTGTCATCGGTATGGACTGGTTGTCCAAGTATCATGCCAAAATTCTCTGTGACGAGAAAGTCATCCACATTCCTACACGTGAAACTTGATCATCCGAGGTGATCGAAGTAAAACCTGACTAAATCTCATATCCTGTATTAAAACCAAAAGATATATATCCAGAGGACATCAAGTTTTTATAAAACAAGTAATAGAGAAGAAGTCAGACGAAAAACGACTTGAAGATATACCGGTAGTCAGAGAATTTCCAGAAGTTTTTCCTAAAAATCTACCTGGCCTTCCTC
Organism: Tanacetum coccineum; assembly: GCA_026074375.1. Classification (NCBI taxonomy): domain Eukaryota; kingdom Viridiplantae; phylum Streptophyta; class Magnoliopsida; order Asterales; family Asteraceae; genus Tanacetum; species Tanacetum coccineum. Next base: position 17,252 of record BQNB010006884.1, read on the forward strand.
CAGTTTGCCAAGTAGAATTCCAAATCAATTAAATTCCAGGAGCGGCACCAGTAGCCCGAGCACCTTACAGATTAGCTCCTTCAGAAATGCAGGAATTATCAGACCAACTACAAGAGTTAGCAGACCAAGGTTTTATCCGACCAAGTACTTCGCCCTAGGGAGCTCCTGTCTTATTTGTTAAAAAGAAACACGGATCTTTCAAAATGTGTATCGATTACCGGGAGTTGAATAAACTTACCATAAATAATCTTTACCTATTACCCAGGATCGATGATTTATTCGACCAACTTCAAGGTTCGAGTGTCTACTCGAAGATTGACTTAAGATTAGGCTATCATCAACTAGAGTCAGGGACAAAAGGAATATTTCCCAAGACTGCTTTCCAGAACAGAGATACGGATAAAACCTTCACAAACACTATGAATTTCAAGTAATGCCATTTGGTTTAACTAACGCACCTGTTGTATTCATGGACCTCATGGACCGTATGTGTAAACCATACTTGGATAAATTTATGATAGTGTTCATCGATGATATTCTCATCTACTCTCGTAACAAAGAAGAACATGCAAATCATCTAAGGATAACTTTAGAATTGCTCAGAAAGGAGAGATTGTATGCTAAGTTCTCCAAATGTAATTTTTGGATCAGTACGTACAGTTTCTTGGGCACGTAATTGATAGTTAAGGAATTCATGTTGACCCCGCTAAGATTGAAGTAGTTAAGAATTGGGCATCTCCTACAACACCTACAGAAATACGCCAATTCTTAGGACTCGCCTGCTACTATCAGAGATTTATCAAAGATTTTTTGAAGATCACAAAGTCCTTGACTGAATTAACCCAGAAAAACAAGAAGTATATATGGGGAGAAGACCAAGAGTCAGCTTTCCAACTACTAAAGCAAAAGTTTTGTGAAGCTCCAATCTTAGCATTACCAGAAGGAAATGACGATTTTGTTGTTTACTGTGATGCATCCCATCAAGGCCTAGGAGCAGTGTTAATGCATCCCGACAACTCAAGCCTAATAAAAAGAACTATACCACACATGATCTTAAATTATGAGCAGTAGTGTTCGCTTTTAAAATTTAAAGACAACTATACAGTAAGGTACTAAATGTATTGTGATCACTGATCACATAAAAGTCTTCAACATATCCTTAATCAGAAATAGTTGAACATGAGACAACGCCGTTGGCTAGAATTGCTCGCAGATTATGATTGTGAGATTCACTACCATCCTGGAAAGGCAAATGTCGTAGCAGATGCCTTAAGCCAGAAGGAACGAATCAAACCACTCTGAGTTAAGAATAGTTATGACGACTTCAAAAAATTACCATCACAAATCCTCGAAGCCCAAACTGAGGCAATCAAAGAAGAAAACATTAAAGCTGAGAACCTATGAGGAATGGACAAAGCATTTGAAATACGTCCTAATGGAACCCGATGTATCAAGAATCGAAGTTGGTTACCACTCTTTGGTAATCTGAGGGACTTGATCATGCATGAATATCCTGTTTAGAAGGATTAAATCCATAAATATTTGTTTAATGGGTTTAAGTTAGATTTAGTAGATTAAAAGTCCATAAAACCTTTTAAGTTGGCCGAAATAAGCTACTGCACAAAACAAGAGAAGCACGCAACTACAAATAAAGAAAAGCATTTTGTTTTGGCAGTTAAAAAAGTTAAAGAGTCGTGATGTTTCATAGAAACCTGTTGGTATGAAAGATGTGAAGCAACATGTCTCTTCATGGTGTCTTTAGATAATATAAATAAATATGTAATTGCTGTAACATAATTGTAACCCACGTTATTCAATATATATATATATATATATATATATATAGATAATATAATAAAATAATATAATATATAGAAATTTATATATATAGATGATTATATATATTAATATATAAGATATATATATAAAATATACCGTGTAATCCAATGGTTTCACAACTCCCTCTCCTAATCTTCTTGTTGCCTTCCTATTAATTCATTGTATGATTGTCATGATGCATTGTTTTTATATTTCGATCCGAAATAAGAAGTTCAAACCTAGTAAACAGTGGTATCCAGAGCGAAGGAATTAAACAACATACAATTCATGTTCAATCAACACTAAAGAATCTGCCATGAATGTCGATGAGAAAGAAAGATAAGAGAGACAGTTACCACCAAAGACAGTGTTAACAAAGAAATAATAAAACAAAAGGAGATTCAAGAAAGAATGAATAGAAAGAAAGAGAAAAAGAAAACATGGCAGCGGGTTTGTTACAAAAATAGAAAAGAATAACACAGTTTGTGTTCAGAAGAAATCGAGAAAAAAAGAAGAAAACCAACCTTGAAACCCCGGTTCATGATGAACCCTACAACCATGATGGTTGACAAAGGCAATGATGCCAAAGATGAAGATGTATGAGTATAATGGGGACAAGGCTATGATGTTGTGGTGATGGTACTGTGATGATGAACAGGATGTGATAAAACTTTGCAAACAAACCAAACAAAATGCCATTTAGGATTCAAGTGGCGATAGCGGCACTAACCTCTGCTGGAATTTGGTTCAATTAGAATCCGAAAAGTCATCAACACCAAGGATCAAGAGCAAGAAGAAATCAAGGAACAAGAAGATTGAATTAAACAAAGATTTATAGATTAGGGTGGAATATGTTGGAAGGATTAATCCAAAATAATTTTTTAATGGGTTTAAGATTAGATTAGTATGAGAATAAATCCATAAAAGCCTTTAGGTTGGCGAAATTAAAAGCACTGCACAGCAAAAGAAAGCACAGGCACACTAATAAGAAAAAAGAGCAGTTTGTTGGCATGTTAAAAGTTAAGAGCTCGTGATGTTTCCATAGAAACCTTGTTGGTATGAAGAGATGTGAAGCACATGTCTCTAATGCATTGTGTCTTTAGAATAATATAAATAATGTAAATGCTGAACAAATTGTAACCCAACGTTATTCAATAATATAGATATAATATATATAATATATATAATATATATATATATATATATATATATTATATATATATATAATATATAATTTGGGTTGATCAGAATGGGCTCTATACTCCCTCTCCAATCATCCTTGTTTGCCTTCCCATTCATTCTTGTATGATTGTCAAGATGCGTTGTTTTATTATTTTCGATCTGGAATAAGAATTCAAAACCTGTAAACATATTATACAATCAAAGTATTCCATTCACCCATTTTCTGACCAGATGTATCAGATCTAAAGAAACTCTATGGTGCCTAACATGAAGGGCAATCACGCTGAATATGTGGAAATGTTTTCATATGCTCTAGAGTTAAAGTTGAATGTCAGAAGCCATCCGGCTTACTGGTACAACCGAAGATTCCTATGTGGAAGTGGGAGAGAATAACAATGGATTTCATCACAAAACTACCCAAAACCTTAAACGGACATGACACAATCTGGGTCATTGTCGATCGCCTTACCAAATCCGCACATTTCATCCCTACCCGAGAGACAGATAGTATGGAAACCCTTACAAGGTTGTACATCAAAGAAATAGTCTCCCGGCATGGCGTGCCAATATCTATCATCTCGGATCATGACAGTCATTTCACATCCAGATTTTGGCAATCATTACAAAGTGCTTTGGGTACTCAATTAGACATGAGTACGGCATATCATCCCGAAACCGATGGACAAAGTGAAAGAACCATCCAAACACTCAAAGATATGCTTCGAGCCTGTGTTATAGATTTTGGAAAAGGATGGGAAAGACACTTACCATTGGTAGAATTTTCCTACAATAACAGTTACCATGCCAGTATTAAGGCAGCACCATTCGAGGCACTTTATGGTCGAAAGTGCAGATCACCTGTCTGCTGGGCCGAAGTTGGAGATGTTCAACTTACGGGACCAGAAATAATCCATGAAACCACCGAGAAAATAGTTCAAATCCGACAACGCTTGCAAGCTGTAAGAGACCGGCAGAGAAGTTATGCCAATATAAGACGGAAGCCTTTAGAATTTCAAGTTGGAGATCATGTTATGTTGAAAGTATCACCTCAAAAAGGTGTCATTCGTTTTGAAAAGCGAGGAAAGCTTAACCCTCGGTACATTGGACCATTCAAAATCCTTGAACTGATTGGCCCAGTGGCATACAAACTAGACTGTCCTGAAAGCTCATAAAGTCTATTATACTTTTACAACGTTTATCTAATCTAAAGAATGCCTATCTGACGAATCCCTTGTCATTCCAATGAAAGAGCTTCGGCTTGATGACAAACTCAATTTTATGAAAGAACCAGTGGAAATTATGGATAGAGAAGTCAAGCAACTAAGACAAAGTCGTATCCCTATAGTCAAAGTAAGATGGAACTCTAAGAAAGGACCAAAATTTACATGGGAACGTGAAGATCAAATCCGTGTTAAGTATCCCCATCTATTCTCAAACACCACTCCTGCATCCAACTAAATCTCGGGACGAGATTTCTTTTAAGGGAGGGAGACTATAACAACCCACAATTTTCATCAATGTAATTATCCATGTATTAAATTAGATGCAATTTTCATCAATGTAATATCTACTTATTAAATTAAGTACAATCATTTTCACGAAAATATTTTTGCTTTATTCCACTCTTTATGCAACGTAACTTGCATAACCAAAGTAAACGAGCTCACGCAACCTACCAATGCCAAATATATCTACGTTTATAGCAAGTAAACATCCTAATATGTTAAGTCTATGCTCTAATATCATTTTTTACCAAATATGTTATCCATTTAACATACTTTTCAAAACGTTATTTCAAAACACGCATTAAACGTTAACGTTTATATCAAAACCCTAATTATATGTAATGTTTACATATAAAATAAATGTACAAGCTATCAAAGCATGTGTACAAGTGTGCAATGCATAATTTTTTAATATTAATTCCCTCCTAAACCTTGGTACAACACCCTAAAGCTCAAAGTATAATTTGACTATGCCATTAGGAATTTTGTACCACCTTTTTAAGCACAAATGTTACAAAGCCTAAAATGCAAAATTTTCCTTAAACCCTAACCTTTAACTAGTCCACTATACCTAACCCTAAAACCCCTAATCCTAACCCGAAAACCCTAGCAAACCCGTTACACCCTTAACTAGTTCATAGTTTTCAGAATCTGATCCGTGATAAACCTAGGATCTAGGAAAAAATCAGTAGGCTTTATGTGGTATTAAGTAAAAATACTAGGTTGTAGCCCTATGTCTTGTGATCATTTTGCCCGTTGACTCGACCCAATTCGATGTCGGATGAATTAGTTATAGCCGAAATGGCAAAGGTGCGCAGATTCTGCACACCTGTAGTAAATGGCTGGTATCTCTAAATTTTTGTATAGTGACCCCTAAATATATAAAACTAAAAGTTGTAGATGACACAAATATCTAACCATGCTCACTGGTTTGAGCTTAATCGGAATTACAGTTTGTAAATGACAACCATTTTACCAGGACCGATGTTGGTTTGTCAAAACCATCCCATGAACTCGCCACCTCAAAACTAGGTCTAACTTAAAAACTAAGCTTCCAAGTACCTCAAGTAGCTCTATGACCTCACCACCACCTTCACCCACACATCACCTAGCAAGCACCCTAGCACCACCATCATCCAACTTGGCCACCAAGTTATATACTACCCTTGTCACCACCCTAACTTCACAATCTTCTTCCACCATGCTAAGCTACACCTCCATAGCCTTCCTTAGTCACCCTAGCTGAACCTTGAACCCCACTCCAAGTTTACTTGGTTCTTACTCCATCCAACTTGGCCTCTACTCCTTCTCTACCCTATATATACCCACGCATACATACATACATTCATATTCACCATCAAAACTTCATATTACCTCAAGTCATAATCTATACAAGTCCAAGGAAGATTAAGAAGAAAGTATACAGCAAGTAGAAGCCAAGAAACAAGAAGAAAGAAGTCTCTTGATTCATCTTTTAAGTTTTCAAGTTGTTTTTGCTCCATTTGACCCATTTTCATCATTTCAAGTACTAGTAAGCCTTAAATCTTGTTCTATAAGCTCTTATACCGCTTGTTAGAACTTTCAATAAGCTATATTATATTCCCATATAAGTCACTTGTTTAAGCCTTGAACCATAAACCCACACGGTTTGGTTTTCCTAAACCAAACGAACCCGTTTTGGATTTTTAAGCTCACAAGCTCTTTCTATAATCTATAAGCTCGTAAACTTAACTTATTTTAGCATATTCTAATAAGCTATAACCTGCAAAATTGATTTCTAAATAAAAAATATCAATATTATGGTTTTTTGACTAAATTCGTAAATGTTTTCATTCCCCCCCTCCCCCCCCACCCCCCGGCCCCCACCGCCCCCCCGGCAAAGAGGTATATATTGTAAATTCTTGAAACTTATAAATAGAGGGGCTGAAATTATAATTATTCTAAAGTTAAACTTCAGGGGTTTGTTTTGTCATACTTGAAAGTTAAAGGTTTAAAGATTTTAAAAGTTATATTAAAAGGATTAACTTTGTAAATATATATAAACCAAGGGTATATATTGTCATTTTGCATTCTTAAAGGTATAAAATGTAATATTTTTATATAAATTATAAAAATATATTTTAAATATTATAAGACTACCGATTATTAAAACCCACACATGTTTGATATCATTCATCGATCGGAACCTAATAAAATTCAATTATGTTATAATATAACATAATTTTATCGTCACCAGCTTTGAAAAACCTAAAAAATAAAAACGTATCGTTTAATCTATGAACGTATCACGTTACTAGGTGAATTTCATGTTAGGGGTTGTCATTTGGGTAGACGTTTGACGAGTTACTGGATTTGCGATTTAAAGTGTCCCTAGCACCTCAAACGTTTACTACATGACCCTCTGGATTATGTTAGCCCAACAGTGATTCGATTGTTTTTCACAAGTTATCAAACCAAAAACCATGTAAACCTTAATGAAACTAAAGTTTGTAATATAAATACTCGAGTCTAGGACTGACATATACCTCAGGTATTGCGTGACAGGCTGTTTACTCTCATTTGAATTAAATTTCAAATCAATCAACTACCTTGATAAGGTGAGTTCATAGTCCCACTTTTACATGTTTTCTAAACTCCGTGGGGAGATACATGCTATAAACCATGAATACAAGTGTTTTTCCAACTGTATGATATCATGATATATTATTGCCTAAGTTTGCCTGCACTGCCAATATTTCTTAATCATGAACCATTAGTCACTTGCGAGTGAACACGAATATTGTGGATAGATCTATCGGGGTGTGACGACTCCTGTTGGTGTGCCTATACTTTTGGTACCAATAGCACTATATTTGATTATAATGGGTAACTTTGGCAAGTTACCTTTCATGAGGGTTTAGGTTCCTCCCCAATGTCACTACGGTGATTTCATGGTAACGTGTTGGTGTCATGATCTTAAATGCAATAATACTGTTTACTATGATAATTGTAAATGCAATTACAATTATTACAAACTATGGGTGTATAACAACGTAACCCACTATTGAACTTGTATTCAACTATTATAACTTAAAACCTGTGAATTTCACTCAACCTTTGTGTTGACTTTTAAGCATGTTTATCTCAGGTAACTGAGCATCTTATGGCACGGAGTGGCATTGGACATGCGGACGTCCAAACCTGTTATCATTCAACTTTATGTTTTAAAATGTATTTTGGGACCTCCGTTTGTAAAAACTCTGATGAATAATGAAATGATACTAATCTTTTAAAACCCCGTCTTTTATCTTTTGAGACTTTTCTAATTATTGTAGACTAAGATTCATGAAGTAATACCCAAATTAGCTTCCGCTGCTATATTTCAAATATCGGGGTGGTTGCCACCCAACGAAGAGAATTATTGAAAGAAAATAATAGTGCTTTAGAAGATATGGTTAATGCCATGTTCTTAAGTCTTGGTTTAAGCCATGGCATGTGGGGGAAAGCGATTATATCGTTGTCTTATCATTTAGATAAGATCCCTTGTAAAGAAAATAAGATAGTTCTTATGAAATATGGATCAGAAGAAGACTATCTTATAAGTATTTACAAATGTGGGGGGATATCTAGTTAAGATATCCGTATTGAACCCCAAGGTTCAAAAGATTTGACCTGAAACTATGAATTGCATATTCTTAGTATATGCTCATAACAGTAGTGCTTATGGTTTCTTTGTGTATGTTGATATACACAAGGATACGATAATGGAATAAAGAAGTGCTTCCTTCTTTGAAAGTATATTTCCTTGTTAACTAAGGAAATTGGAAGATCATCTAGAATAGATGACGAAGTTGTCCAAGATAAGAGACAACGGGATGATAATGATCTCCAAGATGAGAGACAAGATCAACCCAAGGAAGAAGAGGTTGAACCTAGAAGATGCAAAAGGGCAAGAACCGAGAAATTGTTTGGACCCGATTTTGTTTCTTTTATGGTAGAAAATGAACCTACTTCTTATCGAGAAGCGGTAACTTCCTTGGAATGGTTCAATAGAAGAAGCCATTATAAGTGAAATAGATTCTATTTTACAAAAAAAACATGCTTGGGAGCTCGTGGGTTTACTTTCGAGTTGTAAACCACTAGGCTATAAATGGATCTTCAAGAAGAAGATGAAAGCCGATGGCACCATTGACAAGTACAAAGCAAGATTGGCAATCAAAGGATTTAGACAACAAGAAGGTCTATATTACTTTGATACTTATTCTACGCGAATAACCCTAATTAAGATGATACTTGCTATTTCCACATTAAGAAATTGGAAAGTTCATCAAATGAATGTGAAAATGACATTTCTAAACGGGGATTTAGAAAAAAGTACTATACATGAACCAACTTGAGGGTTTCATGGCTCCTGGACTAGAGAGCAAAGTTTGTAGGCTTGTTAAGTCATTATATGGCTTAAGGAAAGCTCCCAAACAAGGATATCAATTTTCACCATATCATGTAAGAATGTGGATTCGAAATTAATGGATGTATTTATGATCGATAGTATATATGTACTCCTGTGTTTATACATAGATGGTATAATTATCACTAGAAGTGATAAGAAGATAAACAAATCCACTAATGATATGTTGGAGTCAAGATTGACATGAACTTCATTAGTTGTTGAATATGGTTCTTGGAACTAACGTCATGTGAATCAATATGGATTTGTTTTGAAGTCAAAAACATTATAAGGACAATATTCTTGAGAGGTTCAATGTGGGGGATTCCGGCCTAACTAGAATTCAATGACATCTTTTTAATTCTATTTAAAATAGAGGTGATTGATTTGAAACTAACCTTTAAAATATATATAAATATATAATACTTATAAATATATATTAAGGATAATTATCAAGAAAATCAATGAAACCGGAAGTAGTATATGATGTTCCCGGGTCGTAGTCCGAGGGATGGGGGGAAAGAGTTTAAAAAAAGAAAAGTATATTTATTTTGTATTTTAGGGGGGGGGGGGGTTTTTTTTTGGGTTTTGGGTTTTTGGTTTGGGTTGGGGTTTGATTTTGGAGGGGGTGTGGGTGGGGGGGTTGTTTTTTTTGGGTAGGGGGGGGAGTTTTTTTTGGATATTTTAATGGTTTGTTTTAAGTTTTAGATGTATTGTTGGTGGGTTTAAGTTTTAGTGTAGTTAGTTTTTAGAGTTGGTTAAAAACTAAATTTGTCAAAATTAAATCCTAAAGTGATTTTTTTGGTTTTTCTAATTTAAAATAACTAAATTAAAAGAAAACTGAAAGAAAATTCTAAAACGGAAGCTTAAAAGAGTGAAAAACGAAGAAAACGAGAACCGGGTACGAAACCCGTTCTTTAAAAAATGAAATTTTGAAAAAATGACCCTACGAAAGAAATTTTATTTTTCCTAAGTGCAATATGATAAAAGAAAATTTTTTAAAAAAGAATTATATTTTTTTATTTTTAATAATTAAAAAACAGTTTTAAAGAAAATAAATGATTAAAAATAGAAAACAAAATGGGAAAAATAGGAAAAATTCCTAAATTCTATGTAAAGCTTAGGAAAAATAAGCTGGTGATCCCAGATTATCAAATAAGCTACGAAATAAGCTGAAAAGGCTTATGGGCTTATTGAACTAAAAGGCCCTTAAATAATTAATGTTGCAAACTCATACCAGATGAGCTATTGAAGCACAATGGTATGAGTTTGTGTGTGTGGGGCGTTGGTAAAGGGGGAGGTCTCAGGTTCAAACCTGGGTCTCTCTCTTTTTATAAAAATATTTTTTTCTTTTTTTTAAAAAAAAACTTGTAAAACAGGTAAAAATAAGCTACTTTAAAAAGATACTTTTTTGCTAAACTCAAAATAAGCAGAAAATTAAGCAACAAAAAAGAGGACAGAATCACACTTTTTTTTAACTAAGGTCCTAAATGGCAAACTGTTGATTAATTTAAGCAAAGGCATAGCACAATAAGCAAAGACATATGATTAAACAAACCTAATAAGCAATGGTAAACTAAAATAAGCAACAAAAAGCAATCCAATAAGCACAAATCCTTAAATAAGCTAAGAGGCAACAACTGCATACCAAACAGCCTCAAAGGACAAGTTTTGGCTTAAAAATAAGCTATCAAAAAGGATCCTAAGGGGCTCAAGGCTTATGGGGCTTATAGAATAGCTTATAAACTTTCTAAAACAGCAAATAACAAACAATAAATAAGCAGAGAAATATGGGCTGAAAAGTGACAGTCCACTCAGCTCATGCTGAGTGGTTTTTAGAAAAGAGAAAAAGAGGGCCAACTGCAGGTTTAGAAATAAGCCTGCAAATAAGCTCAAAAATTAAAAAGAAGTTAAAACATATGGAGAATAGCTCCTAAAGAGCTTATTCTCAAAATTTTGAAAACTAAAAATGATTTTTGGCTGCTGATAATGGAAGGTGAAAAAAGGCTTTTATACTAAAAATGACTTACACACTAACATGACAGATTTGACTAAAGTGAAAACAAACCAAAATGACACTTAAATAATTTCATTTAGACACCAAAAAGAGACACAAAACAAGGTTAAAAATGGATTTTAAAAGCTTAGATCAAATAACCTCTTGTAACATGTTTTGGTCCAACAGGTTACAAAGAGGTTTTAGAAATTCTTGTGAAAAACAACTTTTGACTTAAAACCTTAAAAAAAGACAGGAAACAACTTATATATGCTTGTTAAAAGAAGTCAAATGACCCAAAATTGTTTTTGACTCCAAAATGACCCATTTTAACTACTATACCAAACACCCCTCATATTTTTTGATATAAAGTGGGATTTTAGACTGAGTAAAAGGGTTTTAAGCAAAAGTAATCAAAGACAAATGAATAGCAGACATAGATAAGCAGAAACAAGCAAAGCACACAAAAAAAATTAAGCAGTCAAACAAGCAAAGCAAGAAAACAGCATGGATGGCAAATAAGGCAGATTTTAAAGGAAAAACATAAGAAAAGCACAATGAACATGAAACAAGACATAATCTTAAACAAACACAAATAAGCAAATAACAAGCAAGAAAGGCATAAACAGCAATAATAACACAAAATAACAAAGCTAAATTGTAGAAATAGCAAAATGTAAAAAGATACTTACAAAGGGTCATTTGCTTTTGGCAAGTGAATAAGCTTTCAAAAGCTTAAAAAATCAAATCCTATGGCTTTACCATAAGCTCATAAAACCCAGGCCATCCTTAATTCACCTTGCTCCTTGCTTGATTTCTTCTTTTTTTTATAGAATTTTTTTTTGAATTTTTTACTTTTTTGACAGAAAATGAAAGAAGCTTATATAAAGGCTTTCAATGACTTAAAAGCTTATCTAAAGCCTTAAACAACAGAAATTTTAAAGACAAAATAATAAAAGACACTATTTTAAAGATAGCTTAAAAATGACAGAAATTTAAATGCAATAATTTAAATGACAAGAAATGAAATGACAAAAAACTTAAATTGCAATATTGAAAATGGTACAAATTTTTGATATTACAAGTTGTTGCTTTTACAAAAATTCGACCCCCCCTTCTACAAATAAGCTATACTAAGGTATTTATACTAAAACCCTAATGCTTGAGTCATCTCTTGCTGTGTTTGTTGTGTTTTCTTTGTGAGGAGAGAGCTTAAAATCATCTTGTCCATTCAGTTTTGCTTGGTGCCCAATCAAATCAATCTTGGCCCTTGATTGTTGCCGTTTTCTCTTGCCCAATGGATGAGTTTAGGATCGCCAGGCTGTCTATGGTTGTTAGTGAGGTGGGGTGAAGTAGAAAATGACAGTTTTGTTGTGGTGGAACAGTAAACGAGGAGATGTCAGGTATAGTGAACAGTACTTGGGTTTTTTAGGCGGGAAAGGGTGTTTGGGGTTTAACTGAGTAAACGGAAGTGGGATATTGGCAAAATCAGTCCCCCAAGTTATATGTGTTGTTTTCATTTCAAGTCCTTGTGGTGAAAGTATTTAGGGACTTAGGCAAAAATGGTCCCTCATGGTTATAAGTGTTATTGCATAAATAGTCCTTTGTGGGTTAACAAGCTATATAGGTTAGGGGTCTTGGGCAAAACGGGGGGTTAATGGAATTGGGCTTTCCTTTTGGCAGATTGGGCCCGTTTGTGTTTTAAGGGGAAAATGGGCTTTTGTTTAAACTTGGGCTTATAAGTCTTCAATTAATATACTAATGGGCTGACCCGGCCTATTAGATGGGTTCGGGTGGGCCCATTAAGTATTCTTCGATTACGGCTTCGGTTTTGACCTTTGACTTTTCCGGGTTGACTTTGACTTTTGTTGACTGTGACTTCGATTTGACTTTGTCTTTTCACGCTTTTCTATTCCGTGCTCGGTTTTGTTGTTTTTGCTTGATTTTTTGTCCTTTTGTCGGATATCCGTTTCCTGCACAATATAAATGAAAACATACACATACAAAGTATTTTTGGTACGTTTTTAGTCATTTAAGTCTGGTTTTAATGGAAAGTGGTATGTGTATTTAAGCACATACCAAGAGGTAAAGGTGTTGCCCATTTTGAATACTCAAAGAATATTGGGCAATCTTATGTGTGTAATAATGTGTGTGACTTAAATTTATAACCAGGTTAAGTATACCAGTAATTCAAGTGATGATCATTTGAATAATATTACACAAGTACTATGATACTTATGAAATTTCATTATGGAAGATATCCAGCTGCTATCAAATGATAGAGTAATGCAAATTCGGATTCTTACTTAAAAGAATATAGATCTACTAGAGCGGATGTACTTACGCTAAGTGGAAAGCTATGTCTTAGAAATCTTGAAAGTATTTCAAACAGACGCTTATAGCTCAATCTATGATGAAATCAGAATTTATCATTTAAGATAAATTTATAGAATATGCGGGATATTTACGTTAATTCATAAAGGACATACCAAGATGGCATAAACAGGTAACGACCATGTTTATAAAGTGTGATAGTTAATTGAATTTTGATAGATCTCATAGCACAATGTAAAACGGTAAGTCTAGACATATTCATCATAGACGGTGATTGGTGTGACAACTACTCTCAAATAGAGATATCACGATTGACTACGTAAAGTCAATGGATAACATCGTGGATCCGCTTATGAAAGGCTTAAGCAGAGAGTCGTCTAAAGGAATGTGACTAAAGCCCTTAAAGGAATGAGTTTCTATGAAGGAAAACCTAACCCAGTTGACTGGAGATTGATTCGTGATATAGTACACACTTATATAGCAACCCTAATACAGATCCTGACCGAATGCCCTTGACCAAGGCAA
>BQNB010006884.1:33857-48130 GCA_026074375.1 Tanacetum coccineum
AGCTTGAGTGGTATTCATGTTTCTGCTAAGATTTGACCAAAACAGTTTATATATATAACTAATTTTATATATAACACACTATAAGGTCTTTGATTGTTGAACACTTAAGTTCGATTCATGTTGTGATATCATTTTAATGATTAGGCTCATTAAGGCATTTAGCATGTTTGAATAAGATCTAATCATCCGAAGGGCAACTTAATTTGGGCATAATGTGAAAGGCATTAAAACAACTGACCATTAGCTAACATGAATTTTTATATGTAAATCATAGATGTCTCGCAAAAGATTGTACAAAAATTATGTGCAATGTGGAAGTAATAAAAAAACATACACCACGTTCCAAATAAAATTTAAAATTTAAAAAAATAGCATTGTTATCCAACCTAGTACTTCACTACTTTGGAGCTTTTACACATTAAATACAATCACATATGTCTTTCACTTTATAGTCTTCAACCGAAGAAAGAAGCAAAGTGTGAAGTGAGGATCACAGCCCAATTTAAAGTCCAATTGATAATGAAAATATTAAGCCCATAAATTTACCCAACATCTAAACCATTGCCATAATATTTACTCATTTGTTAAACCTAAAAAAACATTTGACGCCACCCACTTTCTTTGTGCAGTCATCCTCTTTTTCATATCATCACACAAACATCTTTCATACTCCACCCATACTTTAGCAAATATATACCCACACTTCTTTAAACCAAATATGTTTGAACGAAAGAAAGCAACGGAACGACATGATACTAACACGAACATCTTTCAGCTTCTTGAAAACCAAACACAAACACATCTCTTTCAGAAATATTAAATATTAAACACGGAACCTTGATCCTTTTGTATGTAATTCATAATTAGTATTAAAATGGTTACTGCATAACCTATATGTATGTAATTAGTTACTCCTATCTATCTAATGTAGGAAATATAACATGATAACAAGAATAGGGATGAAAAGGTGATAAAATTCGAACTGTAGGCAGGAAAGAAATATATGCCATGAGACCAGTAGTGGTAGAAAATGTAAAGGACACACTGAAGGTCTGTTTTGATTAGTTGGTAGACATAGGACTACTTGGTGTTAGCCATGTTTCTTCATTATTTACCTATAATACAATTCTCAAATGTTTGACTTGGGCTCCCACTTTAGGCCGGCCCAAGTAGTTTTTTTTTTTTATAGTTTGGTCCAACATCTAGCCCAATTGCTACTGTGCTACAATGCCAAAAGTAAAAAAATTACAGAACGGACCCTCAACTTTTAACTATTTACGATTTTCCCATTTTTGAGTAGGTTTAGCTATGTATTTAAAATAGGATAAAGTTGATGTCGAAGCTGGGTGGGTAGATTCTGGGAGTGATGAGTTCCTTGTATGGATTGTTTTGTGATATTTATAAAGATGGTATTCAGATCCGTTAGAAGTCCGAAAGTTTGTTAAAGAATAAATATGTTCATGACTTTAAATCTGCCTGAACCGTTGATATTCATCCTTACAGTTAGGATGATTACCTGTAGAGTCGAACAGTTAAAGATGGAGATAAATGTTTGTAACTCCAGGCATAATGGTTTGTATACCTGATTAATGGCAGAGGGTTTGCATTGGCATAAACCTCATTAAATTAAGGGGGTCAATCTTTTAATATAATAAATAGATGTATTTAGGCATATTTATTAATTTAGATCTGGATGGCAAAAGCATAATAAAATGTGACAAATCTGAAAATAAAAAACACCATTCTTAAGTTTTGGTTTTACTCCCTTAAACAAACACTCCATCTTGTCATCACATAAAGCCTTCCTTTTCTCCATCATCATTGTTGCCGTTTCCATCTCCATCACCATGGTCGGCGATACCGTCAACACCACCTCCATTCCTTCTTCATATTTCTTTCTTTTTTCTTAACTTTGCAACCCTCTCTCGCCGGAAAATGATTTATGAGATTGATACTATTATTCAGCAAAGTAAATCTAACAATCATTTTTTGCTTAATTATCCACGTGTTACTCACACAAAAAATATTTAAAAAAGTTGTACACTGTTTTGTATCGAAAAAAAATTAGTAATATAACTATTATTTGAAGTCTCTGTGTGTTTTTCTCTCTCCTATCACATTCAAACCAGTCAAACTGTTTGAATTTCAAAAGTGGAGAGGCCATGGCGATTTCAAAAGATTCTCTTCATTTGATCGATCTTCTTTAGCCTGTTTGATTATCATTCACCAAATAACGCTCGATTTAAGTGATCTAATCTTGATTAATGCTCCCTTAATTCATAGATCAGATTCGACGTATTTTTTAGGGTTAGGGTTTCGGATTTTTCGATCCTCTAATTCTGATTGAATATCATTCATTTGATTTTTGAGTTTTTAGGGTTGGTTCTTTTTTATCGGGTCCTTAATTGTTCTTTATTTGATTCGACATAATCATTAGGTTTTTGGGTGTTTGATTACTGTTCCATTGGTTTCAAGATAATTTTCCTTTTTTCTTATGGCGGCTCGGGCTCGCAGTAACGTCGACCACACACGGTTGATCTCCAAAATTATTTTGTTACGAATTTTCCCGGAAACACTACACTAAAGATCTTATGAGAGGTGTGTAAAAGTTATGGGATGTTGTTGATGTTTTTCATTCGATCGCAAATCGAAAGCGGGGAAAAAGGTTTGGTTTCGTTTGATTTATTTAGGTTGATAATGTATGATCGGATTGTGGGTACCTGTGCACTTTATGGATTGGGCCGTATGCATTTAAACGCAAATGTTGGCTCGGTATTGTCGTCCTCAATCCACTCTCTCGGGCCAAATATTTCAACTAGACCTGCTGCTAATGGGGCTTCTTCATTTGCTTCGGTTTTAAAAGGTAACCCTAATACTTTTAATCATATAGCCTCGTCTCCTGCCATGGTCTTGGATGATGAATGTGTGGTGAAACGTGACCTTGATAATTTTTTTATGGGGGAAGTCATGGATTTTTTCTTCAATTAATATACTTACGCGTCTTTATGAATGAGGGTTTTCTAGCAAGTGAGGCTTGCGTATTGGGTGGCCTATGGGTTATGATTGAGCTGACATCGGTCCAGACAAAATGAGATTTTATGAAACATGTTAGTTGTTGCGTCTTTGGGTTTAGGTTCATTAGTAAGGCCCAACCGGATTTTGTATCTAGGGAGCGGATTGTTTGGATTGATATAGAGGGAGTCCCTCTACACGCCTGGTCGCGACCTACTTTCTCTAAGATTAGGTCCCGTTGGAGTGAGGTGATAGAACTGGATAACAATGGAGGATTGTTTTGCTCGTAAAGTTATTTGTTTAAGACGAAACTTGAGGACAATATTCTTGAGAAATTCAAGATTATTGTTCGAGGCAAAAATTTTGTTATAAGAGCTAAGGAGTTATTCGTCTGGTCTTCGACGTTTAATGATAATAAGGAAGTTGATGATTATTCTGAGGACGATTCTGTTAACGGTGCTGAAGAGATAAATGGTGACATTAGTAAGCAGATGAATTTGGACGACGGGAAACTGATATGAAGTGTGTCTGATACAGTTTTTGATGATAAGGCTGATTCTTTAGGCATGAAATACTCAGAATTGTCCCAATGAGAAGGAGATTCTAGCGATCATTTAACCTTACAATCTTCTTAATAAACGTTGACAAGGCGAGGGCAAATTCTGGTTTGGATTCAGTATTCCTTTTCCCACTGGATTTTACACCTGGAGAGAGAATTCCACTGTTGGATGCAAGGTGGGGTCAAGGTATGGAAAAATTCTTTGTCTAAACATCGTCGGAAGGTCTCTCAGTTCTCGCGTTTTGAGGATGCTCAACCCTTAATGAACATGATTCCCCCAGGTATCGATTCCAAAAAAAAAGCTGGTGCTCGATATTAGAAGTTATAGACGATATGATTAAAGTTGGCCAAATATGGAGTTCATATGGAAGGCTGTATGAATGACTTGGAGAATATTTTTAGTTCGCAAGGAGCACACGGTGGTTTCAAATGATTGTTTAGCTTTTAAAACGTTCTAAGGGCTAAGGATCCAAGGCTAAGAAGATTAGATTAAGGAGTGTTAAAACAATAAACACAAGGTGAATTTCCTTTTGTTTAAGAACAACATGTTGATTGTTATTTCTGATATGGGATGTTAAAGTGTTATATGGGGTAAACTATAAGTTGAGTATACTATTAGCGAAGCAGTTGGGAATTCTGGTGGTATTTTATGTGTATGGGATCCAAGTGTCTTCCGTAAAGAGCATCATATTGTCTCGAACAATTTTGTAGCTTTATATGGGTCATGTGTTTCTAATCAGGCGAAATTACTTGTGGTGTCTATATATGCCCCTCAGTCTATCACTAGCAAGCGTTCGCTATGGAGTACATTTTCATCCTTATCAGCAGTTGGGGATGGTCATTGTATGGTTCATGGCGATTTTTATATGAAGTTAGATGCATGGTGGATCGTCTGGGTTCAGTGTACAATGCGCAAGGTGCTAATGGAATTTATTAATTTTATATCAGAACTTCGGGCTCGTTGAAATCATATGAAAGGGTACTCCTTTTACTTGTTCTTCAGATCGCCAGTAGATGAGTTAAATTTGATCGTTTTATATTGTTTCGGATGGTTTACTCTCTTTATTCCCTCATCTCTCCGGTATTTGTCTTGATAGGCACCTCTCGGATCATAGACCAATCTTACTTCCGGAAGTGGTCACTGATTATGAGCCTTCCCCTTTTCGGGTTTACCACTCTTGGTTTAGTTTACAGGGCTTCAGATCAATGGTGTTGGAAACTTGGAATATTATTGATCTGATGATAAAAATAAGATGGTTCGATTCAAGAAGAAATTACAAATCCTGAAAAAGGAGATACGTTCATGGGTTAATGATTGCAAAAAGAATCAATCTGGTCGTCTTGTGGATCTCCGTTCCAAGCTGTGTCATATTGACAAAGTTATTGATCAAGGGGGCGTAAATGATGATATTCTTCTGACGCGGTTAGATTTATTAAAAAAAATACATGATATTAAGTCTTCCGACGCTCGTGACTATATGCAAAAGGCTAAGATTCAGTGGGCTATTGAGGGCGATGAAAACTCAAATTTTTTTCATGGAATCATTAATCGTAAACGAGCGAATTTGGCTATTAAAGGTGTTATGGTTGATGGCGAATGGGTGGATGATCCCTGTCGTGTCAAAGAAGAATTTCGTTTGCATTTTGCTAATCGGTTTCGAGCCCCGGCTGCCAACAGATGTAAACTTAACTATACCTTCCCTAATCGATTGTCTTCTGATCAGTTGGACATGTTGGAGAGTCCGATCTCCAGAGATGAAGTGCGTAATGCTGTGTGGGGCTGTGGAGAGAATAAATCTCCTGGACCAGACGGGTTCACTTTTGAGTTTTTTCGAAAGTTCTGGGACACTTTAGGATCTGATTTTTGTGCTGCTGTGGAATGGTTTTTCGATCATAGTTCATTTTCTAGAGGATGCAACTCCTCTTTCATTGCTCTCATTCCGAAAAACCATGATCCTAAGTTCGTAAATGATTATCGTCCAATTAGCTTGATCGGGAGTCTTTACAAGGTTGTCACCAAAATATTAGCCACTCGACTTTCGTCGATCATCTCTGGTCTTATATCGGATGTTCAAACGGCGTTTCTTCCTAATAGGCAAATTCTTGATGGCCCGTTTATCATAAACGAATTACTTTCTTGGTGCAAGCATAAGAAACAACAAGCCATGGTGTTTAAAGTTGATTTTGCCAAGGCTTATGATTCGATAAGGTGGGATTTTTTAGAAGATGTGCTTAGAGCTTTTGGTTTCGGTTCTAAATGGTGCTCGTGGATTCGGGGTTGTTTACACTCTGGTATGGCTTCGGTCCTCCTTAATGGTAGTCCAACGTCCGAATTCCAATTTCATTGTGGGTTGAAGCAAGGAGATCCTTTGGCCCCATACCTTTTTATCTTAATTATGGAGTCTCTTCATCTTTCGTTATCTAGGGCCATCGAGGCGGGGATTTTTAAGGGCATCAAAATTGGTTCGTCTCTTAATATTTCCCATCTTTTTTATGCGGATGATGCGGTCTTTATTGGTGAGTGGTCTATTGCTAATCTATCTGGTATTACTCACATTCTTCATTGTTTTTCTTTGTTGTCCGGCCTCTCGATCAATCTTAAGAAAAGTCACCTTCTTGGAGTCGGGATTCGAAGTGAGGATGTTAATGCTGCAGCTTTATATTTTGGTTGTTCGACTATGAAAACCCCTTTTAAATACTTAGGGGTGATGGTTGGAGGTAATAGCTCGACTTTTCAGGCATGGGACGATACGATTGGTAAACTTAAGGCTCGTCTATCTAATTGGAAACTTAAAACTTTATCTGTTGGAGGAAGGCTTACTCTTTTAAAGTCGGTTCTTGGGTCGACACCTATTTATAATATGTCCATCTATAAGGTTCCTAAGTCGGTGTTACAAACGATGGAGTCCATATGTAGAAATTTTTTCAATGGTGTTCAATGCGACGAGAGGAAAATAATGTGGATCAAATAGGCCAAGGTTCTTGCGTCAAAGAAGTATGGAGGTTTAGGTGTCTCAAGTTTTTATGCTTTAAATAGGGCGCTCCTTTTCAAATGGGTTTGGAGATTCATATCACGGGATAATTCATTGTGGTGTCGTCTCATCATGTCTATGCATGGCTCCTCATTAGATAAATTATCTCTGTTTCGTTACTCGACTTGGAAATCCATTATTCGGGAGGTGCATATGCTTAAAGATCGCGGTGTGGACCTGATTTCTCACTGTCATATTCGTGTGGGTAATGGTTTACGCACGTAATTTTGGAATGAAGTTTGGATTGGTGACACTCAACTTCGTGTTATGTTTCCACAAATTTATGCTTTGGAGATTAATAAAGATTGTACGGTGGCTGATAAACTGCAATTCTCGGTTACCTCTTCTCTTCGTCGTTCTGTTAGAGGAGGGGTTGAATCTTCTCAATTAGCTCTTCTTCAAACATATATTGAAGGGACATTGTTGTCTAATATGGAGGATAGATGGGTGTGGGATTTAAATGGGGAAGGTGTTTTTCGGGTCAAAGATGTTCGCATTCTTCTTGATGAATGTTTCTTGCCGAAAGCCCCTACTGCTACTCGATGGGTTAAATATGTTCCAATAAAAATAAATGTTTTTGCTTGGAAGGTTTTCCTGGATCGGTTGCCTACTCGATCCAATTTACAACATCGTGGTGTCCTAGTTTCTGATCTTTTATGTCCGCTTTGCTCCTCTGCTCAGGAAGATTCCTCGCACTTGTTCTTCAGTTGCAGATTGGCTACGGATATCGTCAGGCTCGTATGCCGCTGGTGGAATCTATCATGGACGCCCCTTGGTTCATATGCTGATTGGCTTAATTGGTTCAATTCCATCAGATTAAGCTCTAAAGTTAAAGATTTGCTGGAAGGAGTTCTTTATATAACTTGGTGGAGCATATGGATGTTTCGTAATCAGTTGCTCTTCTCGTCGAAAGCCCCTCGTAAAGATGTTATTTTTGACGATATTGTTTCGCGCTCTTTCACTTGGTGCCTTTCTAGATGTAATTGTACTTTTAGTTGGGATAGTTGGTTGCAACACCCCTATTTGATCTCTTTGTAATTCTTTTTCTAGCTTCTTGCTAGTTGGTTTTATAATAGTTGCCGTTCTAAAAAAAAAATCTAACAATCATTTTGTGTTCTTATTTCTGTTGACGCCTATTCGGCAAAGTAAATCTAACAATCATTTTGAGTAGGTTAGCCAAGTTGTTAGGCTGCTCATTATGAGACAGTCGACCGACTCGGTCGCCGTCGATCGAAGTCGGTCACTCTCATAGTGAGGAGTCGGTCGCCCTTCAGGTCATCGGAGATCGAATGGGCAAATGATCGCAGGCATGACAACGGTCGTAGTCATTTTCAAGGAAAAAATATTCGTTTTTTTGTTAGTATATAAAAAAGGTAATTTTTAAAATTTAAATAATTTTAAGACTATAAATACCCACTCATTTCACCATTTTTATCACACATTCAAATAACAATTCTCTCTACACACATTCAAACCACCAATCTACACAATGTGTTCCGATCTATTTTTTTATACTTCTTCGGACGATGAAGATGAAGTTAATAGCGAGCTTGCTATGTTTATAGAGGCATGTCAAGCGGCTTATGAAGCGCCAAAGTCAAAAGTCCATCGAACCTCAGTACAAAGGGATCGTTACGGTGCTCATGATCATTTAGTAATGGCGTATTTATCCAAACACCCATAGTATGACGAAGCAACATTCCGTGAACGTTTCAGGATGAGCCGAAGACTATTTACAAAAATTATTCGAGAAGTAACCGATGCTTCTCGTTTTTTTTCAACAAAGAGATGATTGTGCACGACATCGTGGTATTTCAGCATTGATGAAGTGTACTTCCGCAATTCGTCAATTGGCATACATATGCGTTCCTGATTCTCTTGACGAATATATGCAAATGGGTGCGACAATAGCCCGTAAATGTCTCGAAATCTTTTGTAAGGTCATCATGAATTTATATGGTGAAGAGTTTTTGCGAAAGCCGATGTATACTGACATTGAAAAACTCTATGCTTATCACAATGAAAAGCATGGATTTCCTGGGATGTTAAGAAGCATTGATTGTACAAATTGGCCGTGGGCGAATTGCCCAGTTGCATTCAAAGCTTAATTTTCTAGGGGTGATCACGGGCCAGATCCATTCATTTTATTAGAAGCGATAGCTTCCGATGATTTATGAATTTGGCATGCGTTCTTTGGTGTCTTCGGGATGAATAATGACGTGAACGTTTTACGTCAATCCCCTCTTTTCAATGATCTCAAATCGGGGAGAGCACCGGATGTTCCATTCGTGGCTAACAACATGCCTTAAAAAAGAGGATATTATCTTACTGACGGATATATCCGCAATGGTCCGTTCTTATTAATTCAATTAAAAATCGGGGTACGAATGATCATAAACGAATATTGTATAAGACAAAGCACGAAGAAGCAAGGAAAGATGTGGAACGAGCTTTTGGTGTATTAAAGCAGAAGTGGAAGATAGTTAAATATCCGGCTCGAGAGTTGACGCGAAGTAGACTATCGGATATAATGTACACATGCATCATATTACATAATATGATAATTCATGACAACGGTAATGCGATATCTCCTAATTTTTTTTCCAGAGGAACAACACCGTGATGTTAATCCCGTACGAACACATCAACAATCGATGCAAGTTACTCAAAAGATAATCGACATAACGGCTCATCTAAGTCTAAAAGCCGATTTAGTGGAACACATTTGGAATAATGCAAATTAAATAGCTGATTCACTTCATTATTGTAATGTTTTAATTTTATTTGAATTATTATGTAATGTTTTTTTATTATTAGTGTAATGTTTTTTATTATTAATGAAATTTAAATTTGAAGTAAAAAAAATGAAGGTCACCTCATACTGGCACTAGGTCGCCTGTAGGTCGTCGGAGAGAGAAAGCTGATGTGGCGCCAAAAAATGTAGGTCGCGACCTACATCTATAGTGGGCAGCCTTAGATAAAGAGAGATACTGAATAAGTGGTGTTTGTGTGGTGACATACGGTAGATCCAAGTGTGTATTGCACATGTAGGACAAATGAGAGTAATGACAAAAAAATAATGGTATAAATAGACCAAAATGCCCTCATGTGGGTGTCCAACGAAGACATTTAACGAAGCATAGTGAGGGTCGTTAAAAGGATGGACTAACGACATAAAACGTTTCCCACTTAAGGTTGAACGGTGCAATTTTTTCGGTCAAGGGACAAAGAGTTGCGGTCAATGCAAACCACAAGGACGAACGGTGTAGTTTACTCTTTTTAAAATGTCTTATAAACTAATCACTTCTCGAATCAAGCATTGATGCATATTCGTGAACAACTGAACAAAAGTTTGCTTACTTGATTCATATAAATTCACATATACTGAGGAAGAGCGAAGTTGCAACTATGCTTAGATGCTTGAAGATGAAGACATATTCAAGCTAATAAAGCTTCTGAAGACTTTTGTCGAATAATATTTATCTTATTTCGCTTTCATTTATTTTCGTTAAGTTCTTAAACCTTTTCGTTTCATAAACTTTTTTTATTATATATTTGAGCATTCCGCGAGACTTTTTGATTTGCTAATTTTATTTTAAAATTTTAGCTTTTTATTATAACTTTTAGATTATAGTTTGGGAGTTCACTTGAATTTGGTTTTTTTGGTTTAAACCGAAACCAAACCGAATTCTAAAATTGGTGCACGGTTTGGTTTATCTGTTCTATAATTGGTTGGGTTTGGTTTGGTTTTGGTTCTAACTTTAAAAATTTTCAAACCGATTAACTCGAATCGTACAACCCACAAACCCGAAAACCGAACTGATGAACACCCCTAAATTATATTATGCATATCATTTGCCTTAAAAGTCCTCAAATTCTAATTAATATTATTCATATGGTTTATGTGGCGGTGATAGCGGCGATGGCGGTAGTGGTGGTGAGTGGCATTGGTGGACGGCGGTGGTGGGTGACGGTGGTGGTGAGGGTGGTAGGTGGTGGTGGAAGTTTAATACTCTATTATTGATGTTGCATGCTTGTCCCTTAGCTATTTGCTATGAAGTGACAAAAATACCCTTAACGAAAAGGAAAGATAACGAAATTTTGAATAGAGATAGAGTCAAAGGACCGATCAAACCCCTTTGGACGACCGCATAGACGTCTGGTGTAATTATTAAGGCAATACGACGAAACATGCAATTTTGACATAACCACAAGGACGATCTATGTAATTAACTCTAAATAAAATTGTAATAAATACTTTTTATTTAACAACTTGGCTCTTTAACTTGTTTAAAACACTTGTCAAAAGGATAAAAAGTTTAATATTTGGAATACATATTGAATTTGCTAATTATTAAATAAAATAAGCAAAGTTGACATAAGAATATACGTGGCTTAACATATATCATGTATCATTCCTCGGTTACATGTTTTGAGTAATCTTAACAATACAAGACATGTCTATGCAATGGTGGACTTGGAACCAAGGGGGTGTTTGGTTCGTCGTAATTGGGTGTAATTAAATGTAATTGTAATCTGATTACATTACGTAAGCTGTATGGTTTACGTTGTAATTGTAATCCAGTCATTACAATTACATCACGGGAGGGAATTCAGATTACATAGGATGTTGGATGGAAAAATTTTGAATTATGTTGTAATTTAGTGTTTTATAATTTAAATCATCCGTATTTATTATAATAATAATTATTATTATTATATAAATATTAAAATAATAATATTTATTATTATTTTTATTATTATTATTATTATTATTATTATTTATTATTATTTACTTTTATCATTATTTATTGTCACTATTATTATTATTATATATTATATATTAATAATAATATTTATTATTATTATTGTTATTATTATTAGTATTATTATTTATTAATATTATTTATTATTTATTATTTTATTATTATTATTATATATTACTATTATTATATAATATTTATTATTATTTATAAATATTATTTATTATTTTATTAATATTATTTTATTATGAATTGATTATTATCATTAAATATTTATTATTATTATTATTATTATTATTTATAAATAATAATTATTATTTTATTAATATTATTTTTATTATTATTTATTATTATTTTTATTATCAGTATTATTATTTATTAATATTATTATTTATTATTTATTTATTTATTTTTATTATTATGTGTTATTTAATTCTTATTTTTTTCTTATAATAATAATAATTATTATTTTATTATTTAATATTATTTTAATTATTATTATATTAATTTTTTAAGCTTTGGTAAAAAAAATTGAATTACATTACGTTGCGAGTCAACCAAACACATTGACAGATTTTATCAATTACAATTACAACATATTACAATTACAACACATTCAATTCTTTGAATTACAATTACATTACAATTCATTCTGAAGATTACAATTTCTTCAAAAATATTTTGTGAACCAGACGGACCCAAGAGTTATCAAATTCATTTTATAAAAATATTGAAAACCATACCCTCAATATTTTGAGATCGGATTCATTTTAAAAAAATTAATATATTTGACATAATTTTACACTACGCAAGAAAAATTCATGGGGTTTTTTTGCACCTCAAGGACCCTCCGGTCCATCCACATGTCTATGCGATTTCTTCCTTTTCGGGGTATATATTGGAGGGCAACCATCCTTCCAATCGAGAACTTGGTTCAACAAAAAAACGGTGCATGTCCCATACCCTTCGGTGGACCTTGCTATCAGGGACCATTTTCTTTTTTATTACTCTAGAAATTAAAAAGTCCCCAAATGCGTTACGTATGTTATCAAAAAACAAACTTGAGGTATATATGATTCACACCTTAAAGGCAACCCTAAGTTACAAAAGTCCAATGTTAATACTAAATATAAAAAATATCCCTTCTCTCTCCTTAAAATTCGGATCTGAGTTTTCAAACTTCCTGCATATCGTGAGGTTGGGGGGATCTAATCATGGGGAAACCGATTAATCACACCGATCATAACGGCTGGACATGGATATTCCGTAACAACAAAACGTCCATTCCTAAACCTATTGACAATCCGTTTCATAGAGATGTGGACAAGGTAGCTTCTTTTTTTTATGTTACAAATTTCCCTAAATCGTTAAACGCAAAAGGTCTTTGGAACGCTTGTATCCCCTATGGTCGTCTTGTAGATGCGTTCATTGCTAACAAACAATCTAAAACGTGTAAGATATTTGGTTTTATACGCTTCTTGGCCGTCACTGATGTTAATGAATTCGCTAAATCTCTATCAAACATTTGGATCGAAAGCTATCATCTGTATGTCACCGTTGCACGTTTTCAGAGATCTAATCCCACCAAAACTAACACATATCATCAATCTTATGCATCTCAGCCAAACCCTAATCACAATACTAAAAACTATAACCCTAACCCAAAATTCACTAATCACAAAATGATTTGCATGCTGATAGGCTATCCTTTGCATCTGTTGTGCATGGCAAACCTATATCTCCAAAAGTGGACTCTTTTCCTGATGTGACTCGAGCTATTACCTTTAACAATCAAGACTTGATTGGTATCGACGACACCTCAAAGGCTCTCCTGGTTAAGCTTAATGAATGGATATAGCTAGCAACATGTACACTATTTGTAAGAACGAAGGTTTCGTTAACCTCAAAATTCATCATGTCGGAGGGTATTGAATTTGATACAATTTCCTACTCGTGAAGCTTGTGAATCATTCAGGTTGTTGAACACCATAAAAAATATTTCTTCGTCAATCAAAACAATCTCACCTTCGTTTAAAGTAGATGAGCGTTTGATTTGGATCGAAATCAGTGGTTTGCAACTTTGTGCCTGGGGTTCAAACGCTTTTAAGAAGGTGGCATCTTTATTTGGTAAATTCTTATTCTTTGAATATGAGCAATCTACTTCCATGTGCAATGGTAGAGTTTGTATTGCTACTAAATCAAAACAAATAGTGTTCGAAAAGGTGAAGGTTATAATTCATGGAGAAACGTTTGAAGTTCATGCACACGAAATTGGCACTTGGAGCATCAACATTGTGGATGCGTCCGAAATTTCATCCACTGGTGACGAGAATGACGTTCATAAAGACACCAATTCCACAGACGCCAACTCAGTTGATGGTATTAAAGAAGTTTTAAAAAACCTTAACGAGGGAAAAGGAGATGAAGATCCTATTATAAGCTCCCCAAAAGCTACTGTGGACGACTCCCATAGTGTCAAAGAGGTTAACAACTCCGATTTAAGCTGTCCACCGGGTTTCGAGCATATGAAAAAGGAATCTACACGTAGATGTTCCACATCTTTTGCCAAAAGACAACACAAAGACATCAAAGGTATCTCCCTTATCCATGAACTCTCTTGGTTGATTGAAGTTGGAGGTTCATTAGGTGTTGATGTTAGAGGTTGCCGTAAATCTCTAAACCATATGATCAGCGGAATAAGAGCTCACATAGTTGATAAATAAAGGTGTTATCTATTAACATATGTGGCACGGGGAAAAGGAGAAAACGATTATGGATTAAAGATATGTGTTTCAAATATAATGTTCAGTTTTTAGGGGTTCAAGAATCTAAGATGACTAGATTAGAACTTTTTCATCTTAAATCCATGTGGGGAAACTACTCTTTTGATTACGTTTGCAGCTTGTC